>VYZX01002279.1:0-30777 GCA_013401335.1 Brachypteracias leptosomus | reverse complement strand
AGATTTCCCCTAGCAGCATGGGCTAGTGCCCAGGCCTACTTAAATAATTCAAGAGTAAATAGAAAGCTATCCTGAAGTGCAAAATAAAGTATGTTAATTTTTCTTTTTTTAACTCATTGTCTTTCAGGAAATCTGAAAAGTTGTGCTTCTGTTCCTCCTCCTATCCTAAATGCTAACAAATAAAGAATATAACTATGCATGGAAGAAAATACCAAGTATACTTTCTCCTAGCAAAGAGGCGTACAACAGGTTTCCAATATTCTTAGGGATTTTATTTTTCCACTGATGAGAACTGGTTTACATATTTGTAATTCCCAGTGAAACTGGGAAATAAGACCTTCTGAGTACAGGAAAGACTAAAACAGTTTTTTGTAAGCAAGGAACTATTTTTTTTTTTTTAAAATCCAGATAAGTTTTATAGGTTGTTTCCCTACCAGTACCAACTCTATCTCCTGTCAGGTAGTTGGCTCTTGTATCAAAGATGGACTTGGGACAGCTGTCAACAGGACATTCTCCAAGGACACAGCCGACTCTGTGTAATACTGTAGTGCAGCCTTGTATCCTCGTTGTTGTAAATACTCAATCCGTCCATGATCAATCAGCAGTTTACAGAGGCAACCTATCTCCTTTCGTTTTTCAACAGTAAGTATCCTAGTTTCATAAAAAGGAGAAAAAGAACAACATGTCATAATAATAATTTTGTTAATTAATAAATAGTTAAGATCAGAAAAACAACTGCAATCACTGTAAGTTCATTTCAATTCAGGCAGGCGAGCACAACTTTAAGTATTTTGAAACGTAACGTCCATCAAAATGGTATTTAATTTACAGTATTTTTATAAATTTGGTAATTAAGTTGTCTCTGTAAAATGAATAGTTTTGAGGACCCCAAACAGTTCCATATTCCACTATATATAATTTTGCTTTTCTGCAGGAGTCCATTTGCTAGAAAAAAAAAAAAATTACATACCCTTGTAAAGTATCAGAACCACTCTCTGTCTTGTTGAATGTTTGCTCATGTTCTTCTGTGTCATTAGTTTGCTCTTCACTTTCTTCACTTGTAGAGCCTTTGGTTGTGGTTTCTTGCATGCCACAAGTGGCCCAGCTACTCATTCTCTGAAAATAATGAAATTCTACTGGTCCAAGTCCCACTGATTTAAAGAACTCTCTGCCTACATAGTGTGTCCAGTCACACTTGTGATGGCAACACAGTGCAATAACAATTCCAGCTACAGGCTTACAGTTTTTGTTGCTTTCATGATCAACAGAACTGTTAGAAGCCACCTCTGTCTTATCAGTCCTAGAGCGTTTTGGTGCAGGTTCTTCATTGTCTCCATCACAGCAAGCTGTGTAACTTTCAACCAAGCATCTCAAAGCAAGATCTAGGAAAAACACAGATACCCACCAAAAATATAGCAATGAACACCATGCTATTATTTATACTGGCTGTAGCATGGCTGGAAATGTACTTCCCACAAGGAAGAATAAAACTATACATCACAAACTAAGCCAAACAGCAATTTTAAGGAAAAATAAAATTTATAAGCATGCTTTGAAAACATGAAAACCCTAAATGCTAAATTAGTATTATGAGACTTCTGGAGCTACTAAGGGCTTATCCTCTTGAATATTTGTTCTACTTAAGTGAATTTGAAATACTTTGATTAACAAACTGGCATATTGTAGGAGGATCTCCTCCCTGTAAAACATGCAAATATTTGATCTAAAAGGTTGATCTCTAGGACACAGTCTATTTACATATACTTCTTAAATGCTTAACTGTGTCATCTCTGTAACACTACCTATATAGGTATCTTCTTTGCGATGTCTTTCTCTGAGTAAACATATACCATTAGAAAAAGTGTATTAGCTTAAAATTATCAGGACAGAAACACATTCTTCACATTTGTTTGCCTGGGCTATATATTTGGACAGCCAATACAAGTTTAGAAAGAAAAAAATATTTCAGAGTAGAGATGATGTTAAAAAAAACCCCAAACCAAAGAAACTCTCACAGCTTCAAAATTTTACAAATACATGACCCATACCATCACACACACTTATTATTTTTCTACAAAAAAACCATGAAAACCAAGAAGGGTTTTATTTTTGTCTAAAGTAGCCTTGCGTCTATTAGCCATTTACTACTCCACTGAAGTGAACAGATATTTAGAATAGGATTGCTGCATTCACCAACAGAGGGTTAGAGGGCAAGAAAAGCTTAAAAAGGACAGTTAGGACACTAAGTCTGTTCAGATTGTAAGATTTAGCATCCTAACTTTCTGCAGATAACACATACATAATTCATACCTGTCGCAGCACCACACAAGTGCTTCCCAATTCCTACCACTGGTAGTTTTTTCTTCTCCAAAATAGGTACCTTCTCTGGGGTGGAAAAAAGAAAAAGATAATAGACACACACACAATCCATAACAACCCCAGAACCTCTATTATTATAGTTGAGGCAGTATTTTTTCTGGATAATATAATTTCAGCACACTCAAAAGAAAAAAAAAAGTTTACCACTACTAAAAAATACAGTGGTCTGTACATACAGGTATAAACTATTAAAAGGAAAGTTTCTTCTAAAACAAGAGAATTGGGTGCTGTGGCCAAGAAGCATATTTAACCATTTCAGCCCTTCTATACTGTCTATGAAACAAATACAAATGCATTAATGCATCTCCTCATGACCAGTATTCCCACAAATTCTACAGTATTGATATGCTGTGCACATGTATAGTGTATCAATGATATGCATGACTTGCTTCAATGCAAAAGGTGTTCTAAAAAACATTCTAAGTGGTTTTGTTTTGGTATTTCTCACCTATAATGATGTCCTATAAGCACATAAAAAGCAGAAAATTGGAAATCTTTTAAAGTGTGTACCTATGTATATACACAGCATTAACAAGTTCAAGGAACCACTTGAGAATAATCTTCAAACCCAAGTACATTAAAAGCATGCTACATATAAATTGACTTGAACTCCAGTATTCAAACTCTAAAATTAAGCCTCTATTTCAGATTTACACAAGCCAAGAAGGAACTTACTTAAACATAAATGCTGAATATCAACCTGAAGCCTTTCAAATATAGACTCTCTCCTTTTATGTTTTCCGTCCACCTGTATAAACAGAACAAGATCATTAAGTAGGGCTGGCCACTAAAAATTACAATTTTGCTCCAGGTATTAATACCAGACTTCTTTCCTGCCAAGTCAACTTCTGCACATTTCCAACATTATATGCCAGAATTTTTTTCTAATAAATTTCCTATTGGCAAAGTATGGAATGTAGGCAATCTCACTTCCAAAACTTAAAATTTAAAGGGTTTATGTTATTTTTGAAGATAAAAAGCAAATACTAACAGCATCAGTGACAACAGTTTAAAAATTATACTCTGCTAATGTGACAATATCCTCTCTTACCTTGAATCTTGTAGTTGCCCTTTCCACAAGCAAAAACTTAACATTTTCAACGTTCTGTAAGGCAACATCAACCCAATGAGACAGCTTTCCTCGCCCAGCTCCAAACTCAACAAAACATCTTCCTGGACCAAGTAAATGTAATTTTTCCATGTTACCTAAAATAGAAGCCTACAAACATCAAAAGATTCTTTACAAAAACAGAAAATATATACAATGTGCATTGTAATGCCTGATTAAAAAAAAAAAAGGACTACTTCACCAAACTGCAGAAGACTTTTTGAAGTCTTCCCTTCCACGAGGGATTAGGGAAAAGATCTTGTGTGTACAGAGGAAAGGGATTATAAATTCTGGCTAGTCAGCATCACCTTGCCCTTCTTCCACTGCTCACAGAACTCCACCCAGAAGTTTAGAAGTTTTTGGAATGGATTTCTGGGATCAAATACACATTATAGTATTATTCTCTGCTGATTCTTAAAGTAGCCATTCAAAATATGGGTACCATATTGGATTTTCTGTGAAGCATCAGCGCCTGTAGAGCCCCCTCTCTCTGCTGCAGTTACACATTTTGCAGAAAGCATAACATGGGAAGAAAGTACCTTTCCAAAACCTTCTATTTTGCTACAGTATGCATCCATCTCCCTTAAAATTCCTGCTGTTCAATATACATTAAAAAAGCAGAAAGTGAACTCAGACTCTCCAGTTCTTTTAATGCATCTCTTGCATAACCAGGAAATCTAGGTCCAGCTCTTACAGAAAAAGTAAAAAAATCCTTTTACTTCTTGGCAAATACAGCATTTTACTTTCTGTAGCTCAGATCTATTATGAATTAATATAAAAGAAAAAAAAGTAGAAATTCAGAAGAGCACCACACAATTTGTAATTTATTTCAATATCCTTGGAAACTTCTGTTACTAATACTTAACAAAGCAGACATTCAAAGGTTATATATATGCTATTATTTGAAGAGCACAGAGTTATAAAGCATATCAGATTTCCTCTTTATGAAGTGATGAGCATTACACATGCGTAGTTGCTCAAATTTACAGCAGCTGAATTCCCCATGTTTAAAACATCTATAGCTATATTGTGGTTTAACCCCACCCAAAAATTAAGCACCACATGGCCGCTTGCTGGGGGGTTGGTTTCAATAACGGGATGTATGAAACATGTGACAAGTAATGTGCAATACAATTGCTCACCACCTGCTGACCAATGCCTAGCTAATCTCCAAGCCGTGGTGTCCCCTAGCCAGCTCCTCTAAGCTTATGTCCTGGGCATGATATCACATGGTATAGAATATGGAATATCCCTTTGGCTCATTTGGGTCAGCTGTCCTGGCTGTGTCCTCTTCCAGCTTCTTGTGCACTCCCAGCCTCTGCTGGCAGGGCAGTATGAAAACCTGGAAAGTCCTTGACTTAGTAGGAACACTGCTTAGCAACAACTAACACATCAGTGTGTTATCAACATTCTTCCCCTCCTAAATCCAAAAGGCAGTGCTATACCAGCTAGCAGGATGAAAATTAACTTTATTCCAGCCAAAATCAGGACAAGCTATTAGTAAAGCAGTGATATACCTGTTGTTTCAAGTGTTTGAAAGCGGATTCCCCATTCTTTGGGTCATTTAAGGCTTCTTGTAAAGCCTGGTGGGTCAGAATTTGTTCCTTAAGGTGAAGTTCCAGGCCTGTATGCAAACACAAAACTTTCAGGTACGGGTTTCTAGTTTCCAAGAGTTTCTGGGTTTTGTAACACACACATTACAGTATTCAGGCATGACTCAATTTGTAGCACTAACAAAGTCTGTTGGAGGATAAATCTATCATCATATGTTTCTAACAGAGCTGTATTGTTATCTGTAGTATATTTGAGGGGGAAACAACACAAAAGGAACGGAAATTAGCTATATGAACAAAATCATAGAATGGTTTGGGCTGGAAGGGACCTCCAAAGGTCATCTAGTCCAACCCCCCTACAATAAGCAGGGACATCTCTAACTACGTCAGGTTGCTCAGAGCCCCATCAAGCCTGACCTTGAATGTCTCCAGGGATGGGGCCTCTACCACCTCCCTGGGCAGTTTTATCCTTCTCTCAATTGAGTTCATTCTTCTGAGTGAAATTTAGCTATTGAAGGATTGCCTACATCTTGACAATAATTACTTCAGATGCACTCAGTGCCAAATGTCTCACATTTTCACAGATATCTAAGAACAAAAATAACAAATATTACCAATTAAATTTAAACCATCCTATTTTCAGTAATAAGTAAGCTCACCATTACTTGCTTTTTTCAGCTTGATAATTAAGTTCTCCAGCTCTTCTTTGGATAGGGAAGAGATTGGTACCTTTTTAAGGAAAAGAAAAAAAAAAGCACCACCCATAAATATAAAATCTTTTTATTCTTGCTAGTTCTTTAGTCATATGATAAATTGCATTATGTTATGTAGGGACTGAGCTTCAGAACAAATAAATATACTCACTTTTTTTTCTGGTATTTCTGCTATATCTTTTAAACCTGCATTAATATCTTGAACAAAGTAGACCTTTAAAAATCAAAAGAAAAGAAATCTGATTCTGTTAATTACCACGAAGCAAAAAGCTATATTCTTTAGTGTTCTTATCATAATCTAGATAGCAATAGGAATCCACTGCAAAAGATACTCCAAGTAAATTTTTTCCTGCAGTCTGATCCGGAGTCCCCAGCAGAAATGATTGCTCTGACACACTTTGACAAGACTAAACATGTTCCTAAGAGTTAAGCTGTCAATGCTTACAAGACTGATTCCAGAGACCATTTTAAGGTTTCCCAGGTGATGCAAAAGGTGCAATACTGATAAGGCAGAAAGGCAGACAATAAAGAAGCCAACTTCTGTTTTCCTGAAACTGCTGTTGAGACATACATCCCATTCCTTCCCTCAGCACTGGCTGCAACCATCAGCCTAGCTTTCCATAACACTGCTGGCTTCAGTGCAGCAGGCCCAGGGCAGCAGCCCGCCAGAGGTAGCAAAATGCTTAGAGCCTCCCTGCTAGTTTTGTTCTCTGAGGACAATATCTCACCAAGCCTCTAAAATGAATGGCATTGTGGGAGAATTCATATAGAAAAATGAATACAGCATTTGCATTTGTAACTAAGAGAACTGTAATGTTGTCCTGAACTACACAGACACGAGGAGACTGGAATGGAATTTCCATTTCAACAAGTACTTATTCAGCTTCCATACTGCCCTTACTGTAGTGCCTGCAGACTGCTGTCCTCCAGATCATGGCTGTTGTCAGCACAATAAATTCTCTGCAGAGCTGGAATGTTTAGGGTTTGAAACTGAATTTATACTGCACTTACTGGCTTTGACTTTTCTCTTGAATTACATTTTTTTAAATGCTTTTGTAGTTGGTCTTCATATATAGTGCTAAAATTCAAATGGAAAGAAAAGTAAGTAACAGCACTTATATGCCCTCTGACAAAGAATAGGAAAAGCATTTACATATACTTACTGTTTTGTATCAAGAGGGCATAGAATTCTTTTCCTGTCATTTTCTTCCTAGTTGTAAAAGAAAAGTTTTAGACAACACTTCAGCATGCATTCTGTGTTACTGATTCAGAAAAGCTGTTGCAGGACAGCTGAGTTTCATAAAATATTTATTCTGAGCTAGGTGGGCTAACTAGAATAGAAGAACTAAGACAAGAGTTTAATACTTAAATAGATCCTGGAAGAATAAACCTGTAATGGTAGTGATACCGCTGGGCTGCACCGGTGGCCTTAGCACATCGAGCGCTCAAAGGCAGGCGCAGATGCTGCCTCTCCTGCCCGTGTTGCGGGGCCAGCTCCAGCAGCCCCCCGGGGATGCCCTCGGAGCCTCCCGCCTGTCCAGCCCCCTCCTAGAGAACTCGGGGGGGCTCCTCTGACCTAAGAGCCCGTCCTCCCCAGCCGGAGCACGGGGGCTGCTGCTCTGTCCGGCAAGGCTCGGTACCTCCTGCTGCCCATGCTCTCCGCAAAAGCGCCTCCCAGGAGCCGGGATCATCTTGCAGAAGCGCTTCTTCCTCTCCACGAAGTAGGCACACCGTCCTGGGACGGGGAAATCCCGACCTGGCTCCGGCTGCGATGCCGCCATTTCCATCCCAGTAACCCCTGGGGGCGCCGCCTGGGCTCCATCTTGAGGCTCCTCCTCCGCGGGAGCCGGGCGCCAAACTCGAAGCGCAAGATGGCGGCGGAAAGTATGTTCAACCGTCCGGTGTGTGTGCAAATGAGGTGCCAGGGAGGCGAGGAGAGGTGAGAGGCTGGCTTCGTTTCTTCATCAGCTGTGCAAAAGCTTTATTGCGTTCTTTCAGAGAAGGGCTGCTAAGTGACAGGTTTTTTTCTCTTCTCTTTCGGGCCCCTGCGCGTGGGGCTGGTGGTGAGCCGAGTAACTGTTCGCATTGTTCGGGCTTTGGGGCTGCTTATGGGGACCTTCTGGGTAAGAGAGTAGGTGACGTGGTCGCAGCAAGGCTAGAGGTAGCCAGTGAGGGCTGGAGTGGCTGCTGTGGGTGCCTTGCCAGGGGAGAGGGAGCGGAAGGAGCGAAGAAAACTCGCAGTAGCTTTATAGAAACGCTTTGGGGTACGACGGCAAACCCGGCTCCACTGCAGGTGTCACCGGGACCGGGATTTCTGCTTTGGCCCTGCGAGAACTCTCTCTGACCGGGTCCGTGTTTGCGCGTCTCCCAGGCCGCAGCGGTTGCCCCGCGGCAAGGCCCGCCGCCTCCTCCTCGCAGTCTGAAGCCGGCCTTACCGCGGCGTCCTGGAGCATTTCGGCCCCGTGGTGTGGGCGAGGCCACGCCTCCGTCTCGATCAGTTTCTGCAGAGGGTTAAATCGATTTGGGCACACCTGTGTGCCTGTGTGCATGGCTTAGCACTAGCGTTTGGGAGAGCCAAGGAATATTTAATGTGAAGTGTCTACTCAAAATGTAGTAAATTTCAGTAATATAGGTCGTATCTGGATTAGACAGAGTGTGCTTTAAGGCTACTCTGGCTTGCCGGTATTAGACGACACAGAAAAGCTGATGTCAGTGAGTGTACTTTTTGTAACGTGAGTAACTTTGCAGATTATTCAACAGGAAGTAAATGAAGACTGAATAAATTATTGTCAAAGGTTTCAGGAACTGTTAATAAATTTCACCAGGCTTTTTCAGAAGTACTAGTTTCCAGACAGAGTTTCAAAACTTCTGCTTTGCTATTTAATGTTTGGTGGATAGGAAGCAACAAAATATACCTGAGCTGACTGAAGAGCTGTAATAACGAAACGGGTGCTTTCAGATAGCTCACCAGTAGTTATCAATAAGAACTTTCTCAAGATTTCTGCCTAAATTTTTGTTTTCAAAATGTCACCTGATTTCTGTAATGTGGCTAGGAATGCACGTTATTTGGAGAATGTTTGATTTGTTACTAAGTTTCATCTTTTGGTACACAGGAGATTAAACGTTCGAGTGAATATTGAGCTACTATCAATTTCTAGTCCTATTCGTAAAAAGGTTTGTGTATTCGTTTTGTGTCATTCATTAGGTATTACTTCAGTTTCATTGTATAAGGACAAATAGGCAAAGGAAAAACAAAATGTGATTTTAGTATGTTTGTTACTTGACCATATTTTATTTTTGATATAATTTCTTGAGTAATTAAGTTTGGTATGGTGGGTTTTTACTGGTCTTTTTGGCCCTTTCCGTTGGCTGTTCGTGGATCTTAGTAAACTTGCAAATTAGAAGTGTTTGGAGATCCTCAGAACAACCTGATTTAGAGCTTAAGAGCAGTCTCACTTTAAATATACTCAACCCATATTTAAGAATGTAGGAATTGTCTTTACAAAGTCCTAATCTTAACTAGCAAAAATGACAGCTTGTATACAGGTGTAATGGTTTAGTTTTTATTTATAAGTGAGTTAGTCTTTAAATGTCTGAAATTTATCCAGGGAGGGTGGAGATAGGAAGGAAGTAATGTAGTAAGAAAATCTTCTTAGGAAAAACAACGAGATTACTACTGGTAGTAACACAAGTTCTTTTTGTTGTATGTCTGATTTGTCACCTAAATTGTATGTTCACCTACCATGATGTTAAGATGGGTCATTAGTTGGTTGTAGTGTTATTAGGTAAAAAATTTGTTTGTAAAGGAGTACAGCATTTTTTGGGTAAGACTCTGACAATGGTAATATTAAGGTGAAGAAGCAGGTCAATTAAGAACTGTGTATCAAGTTGCAGCTTGTGTCATCAGGAGCCTGGAAATCCAGCTGGGTACATCAGTGAGTGATCAGTCTTAAAAGATAACTTCAAATGCTTGGATCAATTAATGGGACATCAATCCAAGCAGGAATTCTTATCCTGCTCAACAGCCTGCCCTCATTGGTTTGGGGTGGCATTAGTTTAAACATAAGCTAGCTGTGCCTGTAAATCCCTCTGTTTCTGCTTGATTATACATCTCCACCTGAGAGTTTTGTTAGTGTTACTAGTATGTGAATTACTGAACCTTGTTTCAATTCTGTATATTTACATGTGCTGTGGTCACACTTCAGCTAAGTTGGAAGAGCTTTCAGCTTTCTACTTCCTTCCTTTCCTCTGCTAGGGACTATAATTCACATGGGTTTGAGCCTTGCTATGGAGAATGGGTACTTGGGCCTAATGTACCAGATGTTTTGCATAAGCCTGGCCTTGTAATGAAGGGCTAACATTGACAGAGAAGGGAGCTTTTCCAAAGCACTGTGTAGATCTCCAGCAAACAAATTAGTCTATTTTTAAAAGTTAAGCAGCATAACGCTACAGTTTTCCTTAAAACCTTACAGGGCTTCAGGTGTATCCATTTTATGTTTGCTTTGCAAAGCTCTGTATTTAAATATAAACTCTTCAGAAGGTGGTTTCTTAAACTTTTAGGAGCAGTATACTCTGAAAAACTTGCAGTTATGGGAATGATGTGTTTGTGATCCATTACAGTGGACTCCTAATGCTACACTCTATTTCATGATGGATTAAAATAGCTAATAGTTTTCTTTCTGTAAAATGGTGAAGACACATTGAATTTTGAAACCTTTGCTGCTCAAAATTGAAGTTTTTTACTTGGTTTATTTTTGAGAGAGGGTTTTCCTGGTTTTCCTATGGTAATATTTGAAGTTGTGGTAAACATTAATGTTTTCCACCTTCTGAATCAGTTGCCACAATTCTATATTTTTGGTTAAACAGTAAAAACATTAAATACTGTTTGCAATATTTAAACAATCCTACGGGGCCATTTATAGTATTCTAAATCATATTTAAATGCCTGTCTTTTCAGGATTTAGCAGTTCGATTGACAGATGATGCTGATCCATTTTTCCTTTATAACCTTGTCATATCTGAAGAAGATTTTCAAAGGTAAGTGAAATTTTAATATCTTGTCTGTGAAACATTTCTAAATGGCAAAAAAGAATGAAGCTTAGGATGGTCTGTCTTAGAATGTAGGTTTTAGCATTTTTCACTTGTGGAGTTTTGTTAGTAGTAGTATTGTTCTCCTTGACCCATTGTGAAACAGCCAAGTACAGGAAAGTGATTGGCTTAAGATGACACAGGTGAATGACAGAATCCTGATATTGGGTTCCACGCATAGCTACAATACCACAGTTTATATTACTACTTACATCTTCTGTGTATCGTAACTACTACTCACAGACTATTGTATGCGTGTGAGCTATTCAAAGAAATAACAGCAAGAGGAAAGTCAGTTTGCATGGACATAGATTCACAGACCTGAGTCTTTGTCTTACAGGTTTCTTGCATGCTAATTGTACTATTGGGACTCATTTTAATTTACTTGCTCAGAATTTGATCAAATTCAGATACCAGGCGTGGACAGTTGTTTTCTGCTTTGTTGTTTGGTAGTTGGGTTGGCTTGGGTTTTTTTGTTTGAGATTTTCATTTTGTTTTTAAAAAGAGAGATGTGATCAGTGAGTGGATCAAAAGGCAAAAGCAAAACAGTGTTTGTAGTGGTTTTTTGTTGTGCAAGGTATGGCTTTATGCAGACACTGTTGAATGTCTGTTTGTGTCCTTGAGTTTACTGTGTCTGTGATGAAGGTGCACAATTAAACAAACAAGTTGGCAGATAGTTTTGATAATTAATGTTTGAGTCTTCCGTCATTGTATTTTGCTTCTTCAAATGTGCCCCTCTCCATTAACTGTACCACTCTGTGCTGTAAGGAAGATATCTCAAAGGAGCACATTTCTTGTGCCACAGTAACTTACTTTTATTCTTAGTGCAGTCCATTTGCAAGAACTCTTGAAAGCAAAAGTATCTTTTGGTGATTATTATCCAAGACGTGATCACATTTCTTCTGTATTCAGGATTGCAAATAGCATGCTAGCAAACTTTAATGACATGATTAGAATTAGTTCTCTCTACTAGTGTATGCAAAATATTTTCTAGGAAAAAAATTACTATCTATGCATTGTTAATATTTTTTTTTTCCAATCTGTTCATATAGTTTAAAATCCCAGCAAGGCCTCTTGGTAGACTTCTCTGCTTTTCCACAAAAATTTATAGATCTGCTTCAGCAATGCATTCAGGAACAGAACAAAGATATCCCGAGGTAGGTAATAAGTGGGTGCTCTATTACTATGCATGTACATACAGAGTTCTTAAAATACTTGTCAGCCAGACTGTGATGCGGTCAGTAGAACAAGGATAATTTAACATTCCCCTGGATGCATTTGAATATCAGTTGGTGGATGTTACTGACAGAACCTAAATCCTGGGAGAACTGAGCAGTGCAATTATGTCTAGTAATAGTCTCCCAATCTGAGTTGAAGCTGGTAAGCTTCACCACCTTGCAGAGGTGCAAGAATGCAGCACTGGATTTTGTGTTGGTGGTTTGTTTGGATTTTTTTTAACACTTGAATGTGAGAGCGCTAATCTGAATTCAGTGCACCGAGGTGTAAATCGTTCTGTTTCACAGCAGAAGGCAAAGTTTAAGGCATTCTAAGAAGGATTTTTTTGTTTCATTTCAGTGTTCAGATATTGAGATATGAGGGGGGAGACCTGAGGTCCACTCTTGCCTGTAGTGGCCTTTTCATATGTTATTTGTGTTTGTGTGAGTGCCAAGGAAAGCCCTGTCTAGAGTGCCCAGCTCCACTCCAGTAGTTGGGCATTTCCTGAAGTATGTACAGCAGGCTGTGAATTTACCAGGTTGTAGGATATGTGGAAGTTGAGAGTCTGTTTTTCTTTTGAATTTGGTTGCAAAGGCCTTACTTGGTTTTGAACTCATAAGTCTAAGATGAGCTTCTGAAAATTTTATAAATAAACTTGATCAGTTTTGTACATTTCTTATTATAAGGTGCAAGCACTTTAGTTGATTTTTTTTGTAGTATTAACTACAACATAGGGATTGAATTTCATAGTTCTTTTTCAAACAAAAACTGGACAGCCTTTTATTGTACATAAAAATACATTTTACTTGAAAATAGCTTGTAAAATCTACAGGTAGTTTCAGAAAAAAATATGCTAAACATTTGATAATTTTTTTGTCTTCCCTAGGTTTTTGCTGCAGTTAGTTTCTTCAGCATCTGTTCTAGATCACACACCTGTCTCTTTAAACATAGTGGAGACCAACCCTTTTAAACATCTTACCCATCTCTCTCTGAAGTTCCTACCGGGAAATGATGCAGAAATAAAGAAGTTTTTAGCCAGCTGTTTGAAATGCCTTAAGGTAAAATGAAGGCTTGTCATAGCTGCAACTAGGCCTTGATGCTCTGTGTACTTAAATGTACTGAAACTTTTTTTGTTAGTATTCATACTTCACAATTATGTACGAAATTGTACGCTCTGGTTTATTTTTTATTTTAGCTCATGTATATCATTGTGTGCAATTATTTGGGTTCATGTTGTAAAAAACAACTTGTTACTGTCAATCTAGCAATGAAAATATTACATGTATATTTAGCCAAGCTCTATAATGTGAGCTGGCAAAAAAATCACACGTGTGGTGTGTGTAGAATGCAGCTGGTGGATGGCTGTGAATGCTTCAGTGTCTCAGGCTTCATAGCCTGTGCTGATTGCCACATCACCTCCAGAAGTAAAATGCTGTAAACGTTCAGTGTCTTTGTTCTGCAGCTGGGTTTAGGAAAGTGTACGTGTGTATTTAGTTATAAGGCTTAATGGACTTCCAAGGGCTAGTAGTAAACAGCAAATTAAATTGTAATGTCAATGCAATTGCTAGCTTCTAGGTTTTATTTAATGAGAAAATAATGGCCTCATAGTTTGACCATTGTCTGTTTCAGTTTCATAGCCTGGGATTTGTGTCTGTCCTACTGTGCTGTCATGTTTATAGCCACTTAATAAGCCATTTTAGGAAAATTAATTTACGGTATTTCAGTTGATTTGTTGTTCGTGCAACTCTTTCTTAAACAAGTCTTTATGATAAGGTACTATTTCCTTATAGAAGCATGGTAAGAAGTAAATTCAGGGTTTTAAAAGAAAACATTTTAGCTCACAAGGTAAAATCTATTAAATTATACCTTGTTCAATATGAAGTTTATTTAATAAGATTATTTTTCCACAAATACAATGGTTGTGCTTAGGCAGAGTATGCTGATAAAATGGAAGCTAAATACTACTTGTATTTTGGGGGCTAAGGATTTGACCTGATTCCAATTTGTATATAGGAAGACAAAATGATATTGGAAGAAAAACTCAGAAAAACTGAAGAGAATCTTACCAGACAACTAAGCTACACTCAACAGGTAGTGTAAGTTTTTTAACTTGCCTATTGGAAGTGCACTTTTTTTTTTTGAAGCTGTGGAAGATGTACCTTCTTGTGGGCTGGTTGCTTGGCCGCTACCTAGCCAAGATAATTGACTTGGGAATGAGTGAAAAGAAGTTGACTACTATAGCTTTTCTTAAGAATGAATAAAGCATGCAACTGAAAAGTACGATATAGTTCTTACAGTACTGAAACAGAATTTGACTTTATTTTGTATAGGGGTGTGTCTGTATATGCACACACAAATTACACAGTAAATATATGGTAGTGTGAGGATAAATTTACTTTATGTATTCCATGAATGGTTGGAAATCCTTATGTTTCGAAAAATTGTGAAACCATGATAAATCAAAGTCTTGGACTTCATGTTACTCTACTACTTTCTTGATTTTTGCAGTCAGCCCAGTAATGACTTCACAGTTGTTTCAAGAGGATGATTTGGGTCAAATTCTAGAATTAACAGGGTGACTTTTTTGACTATCATGAAACAGACAAATTCCATTAAAACTATTATGGAGTTTTTTTGGAATGGAGTACTTGTTTACCTCATCTTTACAGTTTCAGCTGGAGTTACTGGAATATGTTTGCTGAATTGGAATGCAGAGCTACAAATCAAAAAGAGAAAAAGATGCTTCTGAAGAACTTGGGTTTTCTTTGCCTTACTAGAGCACTTTGTGTTATAAGGGTAGGAAACATCAGCAGATTGGGTTTTTTACTCTTAAATAGTGGTTGGAAGAAAATACAATTGGAAATGAAGATTATTTTATCTATAGTGTCAGAAAGGTGCTGTTTAGCTTCTCAGCATCTTACTTTCCTGTTTATAGAATGAACAGGTATTTTGGCATCTGGTGCTGAAACTTAGACTTTTCTTAAGAATTTCATGTTCTTTTTAAGAAGTAACAATAAAGAATCATTCAATATTGAGTGAAGTGCTTCAATTTTTAAAACTATATCTTTTGTCAAACTTAAACAGAGCTTGTCAGAAAAGAGCCAGGAATTAGACAAACTGAAAAATGAATGGACATCATACACCACAGCTCTAACAAACACACACACACAGGAGCTGACAAATGAAAAGGAAAGAGCTCTCCAGGTATTACAACAGAAAAGAATTAACAATATTCCTAGATGTAAATAGTTTCTTGGCTTAATTTTCAGGTTCGTTGAAAAACTGCTTAGTTTCTTTGCTTCTTATAGGCACAAGTTCAATTCCAACAACAGCATGAACAACAGAAAAAGGAATTAGAAAACTTGCACCAGAAAAGTATTCAACAGTTGCAGAGCAGACTCTCGGAACTTGAGGTCATCAATAAAGATCTAACAGAAAGGAGATACAAAGGAGACTCCACAGTCAGAGAACTGAAAGCAAAGCTCTCTGGAATAGAAGACGTATGGCTTACTAATTTCCATAACCAAACTTACCCTTTTTAGAGCCTTAACACTGCCTGCATATGTGTGTAATACAAAATATAGCATACTAAGTTTGTTCAGCTCCTCTTCATTCCACATTATGCTTATTTAGATATATCTGTTTAAATTACTATTACAGGTTTTCTTAAAATTCCTTTCCAACATTCTAGGAGTGCCAAAGAGCAAAGCAGGAGGTGTTGTCACTGCGTCGGGAGAACGCTACTCTGGATGCTGAATGTCATGAAAAGGAGAAACTCGTTAATCAGCTACAGACACGGGTTGCTGTTCTGGAACAAGAGATCAAAGATAAAGATCAGCTAGTTATTAGAACAAAAGAAGTTTTAGATGCGACACAAGAACAAAAGGTTCCTTCAAGTTTCAGAATTTTCTCTAAAGCTCTACAGAACCTTAATTGCAATCTTCTGTAGGTTAGCAACTGACCCATTTTTATGAATACAGAAAGTAAGCTTTCAAATGTAGATTCTGAATTATGGCATCAAAAGCATGTTGGATCCAGTTTTGCAAAGATTTTTACTTTTTTAGTATGGTACTGAAGTAAAGTTGGTGGTACTTAATGTAAACAAAAAATGGATGAGTTGAGATACTATGTAATTTGATGGAAAAGCAAGAACTGAATTTCTTGTAAGGATTAGTTCTCAAATTATTGCGGTTCTACTTGAAATAAGCAATGTCTATCACATATCTTTATTATACTCTTAATATTCTTTTATAGGTGATACTGGAAGAGAGTACTGAGAAAAAACAAAGTCATATTGAAAAGCTAGAGATAACAATTAAGTCACTGTCAGCCGAACTTCTTAAGGTTTGTTTGAATATGCCATTATGGTTATGAAACATCTTCCTTATTTTTAGATGTTTATTTTGAGAATATCCAATTAATTTTTTTTATAGGCTAATGAAATTATCAAGAAGTTACAAGGAGATTTGAAAACTTTAATGAGTAAATTAAAATTGAAAAATACAGTAACAATTCAACAGGAAAAATTATTGGCAGAGAAAGAAGAGAGACTTCAAAAAGAGCAGAGGGAATTGCAGGAGATGGGACAATCCCTTCGCGTGAAAGAGCAGGAGGTACTGTGATAGGTTAATCCTCTGTCCTTTAAAGGCTGGTTTATGTGGTATGTTGGGGTTTGGGGGTTTTTAGCTTATTTGCAGAGTAATGTACTTATGTAACTTAGATTACATGGGATGTACTCTTAGCATTTTTATTTACATGTGTAATCAACTTCTGGGTTTTTTTAAGTGCCAACCATCCATATGGAAGAAAACTAAAATTGTTTTAAGAGTACAGAGCAATATAATGGATAAATGGACATGCTTTAGCAGGCATATTCCTGCAAATTTGGTGAAGGAGACGAGCAGAAGCAGAGTGAATTTTTTCTTCCATTAAGTATATTCCTCTGCTTAGAGTCTTTGTATTATTTAATCATAGAAGAATTAAGATCCGAAAGGTTTCTGGCTATCATGTAGTCCAAAACCCTAGCTAAAAGTAGGGCTTATTTAAAAAGAATTATCATGCTGCTTTTGTAAAACAGAGTTCAAACTTGTCTAAATCATTTTAGAACAACTTCATAGATCGTTTTTATTTATTTGTGTTATTTTTTCTTCAGTTCGTGATTAGTAGTGGCTCCTGGTGGTGTTATAATTATTATGGGAATATTGCAGGTTTGCAAGCTACAGGAACAGCTAGAAGCTACAGTACAAAAACTAGAAGAAAGCAAGCACTTACTGAAAACCAATGAAAATGGTAGGTTTCTACAATTTTATTTCTTCCTTTGTAAAAATGGCATAGTGATATAGTTGCTTCCATTAATTTTCAGTAGCAGCTATTTTGCTTTACCTGTGCTTTTTTTTTTTTTTTTTTGTAAAGAGCTGTGATTATTGTTGATGGAAATCAAATTTCTGCCTAGTGGGTATGCCACAACCTAGAGCTGCAAGTAGAGAAGGCTTCTTTGAAGTTGGTGCTTTTGGGGTAGTGTGGAATGGCACATAGGGTTGGATGAAGCTTGAACAAAAAGGCTTTTCATGAGACTAGGATTTCTAGTGATGCTTGAGCTTGAGGAGGAAAAATAGTCCACCATGCTGTCACTTTTTTTGAGGAAGGGCTACTTGCTATTTTAAACAGCTTGTGAGAGGTAGGAAGCAAGCTTCACCTTTTTCTTCTGTCTTCAGTAATCACATGGCTAAACAAACAGCTGAATGAAGTTCAGATGGTAAAGAAGCCAGAGACTTGTGCTAGTACCCATGGGGGTGTTCGGACTGCCATTTCACCACTTGGCATGGTAAGCTACCACTGGAAACAATGTGGTTATGAGGTAGTCATTGTTTCCGGAAATGTATGGCCTTCAAAGGCGGGGGGGGGAAGCAGTATTTTCGTCTTCTTTGAGCCCTATAGTTTTGAGTGGGTGTGGGTTTCTCTTGTTTAGGTGGGGTTCTTAATAACACAATACCTTGTTAAGTGCTACTTGATGCCCTTGGCCTTCTAAGTGAGACTTTTCTAAGCTCTCATTTATTAAAATAGAAAAACAATGAAGAATTACCTTGGAAAAGATGAATTGCAGGGTGAAGGGAAAAAAAAGGCTTTTTTTTGTTGTGAGACTTAAGTTACATACTAACTATCTTCATATAGGTTGAAAAAGTGTACTGTTTGAATACTCGTTAGTGTTATTTAGCAACATGGAAGTAAGGGGTGAGAAACATTACCTGCTATCTCTGATAAATACAATAGCTTATTGGTTCTTATTCTTTGTTGTCCCCATGTGACATCTGTCTGTTGTCACTTAGCAATTGATGATCTGCTTATTCAGTAGTGGAAGAGCATAGTCATGCAAATAGGTTTATAGCTGGATACATTTAATATTTTAATCTGTTACAGGGTGTGTAGCTTATTATGAGCTTATAATTATTAGCTAAGAGTGCTCAACTTGTTTAACTTCTTAAAGTTATATGTTTTCCTTAAGGATGTGATTCTTGGAAAAGTGATGTTTTCTTCCCATCAGAAGGCTCAAATGAGCACTAGCTTTGTAATTGTGGTTAGTTGTTAATTTTGGAATCTGTACAAACAATTATTTCAAAAATTGTTTTTCTCCTTGATGAATGTATTCAATTTCTCTTTACAGCCTGACCGACCATCCTTTCTCAGCTCAGGAATCAGTCATCCCATTTCTCCTCTCTGTGCCTTCCAGAACATTCCAGAACCAACACACAACAAAATTGCAAATTCACAATGCCCAGTACCAAAGGCAGGCACTTTATTTTTACTTTTCTATTTGGTTAAGAATGTGATTGTGTAAAATACCAGAGCTTTTAAGAAAGTATTTCTTAAAATGCATCAGTATTTTCTGCATATCCTAGTACCCTTGAACTCCCTTTCTTCAATGTTATCACTATTAGTAATAACTAATGCTTGGGTTTAGGTTGCTTTATTCTTGCATGCTTTCTATACCATGCTATGCAAGGCATAGAAACATGAATCCCTGAGAAGTTCCCTCTCTGAATACGTTTACTGGTGGACCATCATATCTGAAGTAGCTCTTCTTAACACTTCCAACTCTTGTGTTTCTGCAGATTCAGTTTAACATGCAGCTTTCTAAAATGAATCAACGTTCAGATGTTCAGACAGTGACAACTAGTCATCCAGCAAATAAGGAGAAGTAAGTGTCATCTATTGCATTTTTAGTGTTGGAGTTGTTTTAATTATGATTTTTATAAAGCCACTTGTCTTCTATGTGTGTTTGGAACTGAGCAGAACATTTCCAGTACCAAGATAGTTGGTATTGGAATCAACATGTTAACAATTTATCAACATGTTATTGAATTTTAAGTTGTGGCAGACTTCACTGGTCACTAAGCATGGTTTGTAGATAACAAAGGCAGAGCTAAGATTTCAGGAGTGGGTCCCAGGGAACAAAAGTTCATTGTTCCTCCTGGTGAGATAGATCTAAAGCTATCAGGTGACAGGTTGAGTAAAATAAGTAGTTCTAGCCTGTTCTTACCCTACTCAGTGATGGTTTGCCTTTAAATAATCAAGCTGATAGGAGTACAGTAGTTCAAATTAAGCTATTTCTGAATGAGTCCATATCCACACTTGCTGTTTCTGCACTGCTAAACTACATTTGTGTGACACTTTAATTAGCCTTTTTATTTCTAGTGGTGATAACTTGGGGCTGGAATCGAAGTATTTAAAGAAAAATGACAGCATTCCTTTACGAGGGCTTAGTCAAAATACACTTAGTTCAGGTATGTATAGAAATAGTAAAACAAGACCTTATTTGAATGTACTTAAAGCGTAGTAATAGTGATGGTTCTATGACCAGTATCTTGTTTCTGCTGTTTCACAGAGTATCTGAAACTGTACTTGCCAACAAAAGCCCAGCCGTCAGCAAAAGCTGCAGCAACACCCATTTCAGCATATTTTCCTGGATAGTAGACAGGGTTCTTTAAGTAAGAGTCCTCCTTTAACCATTGAGGGGATTTCTGGATGTCCTATAATAACATATTAGTGAAGTACCAGTGTGAACTGATGTAATTTTCTAAGTCTGAATGTGTTACCTTTGAGAAAGATGTAGCTTGACTTTTCAGGATACTTGAGCCTAAAGAAAAGGTAAAGCTTTAAGCAGCCTCAGCCTTAGTGGGAACATCACTGTAAGGTCACTGGGGCTGTGCAGAATTTTCTCTCAGTATATCGGAAACCCTGTAGTCTTCCTAAACCCAGACTTTCAGAGGAATGGAGAAGTGTGGCTCTGTAATAGATGAAATGTATGTTCCCGCACCCCTGAGAGAGAACATTTCTCTGAATACTTTTGATGATTCCTTTCAGAGAAAGGATAATGCAAAGAGAAAGTGCTAGAGAACAGGGTGATGCTCTCAGTTTAATAATGGTCAAGCTTATGTTAGCATGACTGCCTTACTATTCCTCCCTTACAGTTTTAATTTTAAAAACTTGCTTAATTTTGGAACCAGCTTATTTGAATGGAATATAGCTTGCAAATATTTAGTATTAAAGATACTAAATTATTCCACCAAAGATACAAAATTATAATTTAAAATTCTCACTTTTGGTTACCCTGACTTCTCTAATTAATCTATCAGTATTATTTTCCACAGGTCCCCAGGCATAAAACATTATAAGGTGAAGTATCTGAACAGTTAAGCACTGAAAGTATCACAACACCTAAAAGCTACTTTTATTCTCACTAAGCAGACTTTGCAGCTCTAAGACTGTACAAAAATTTAATATACTCTTACCCCTCAAGTTGAGGTGGACCAAGCATGTTCAGATCATTCTGCTACCTGGGTTCAAGTGCTAGAATCATGTAACTTGATTCTGTGCCACCTTTCACTCGGTGTCCCAGTGAAGAAGTGGCACACAAGTATTTTCAACATACAAAATACACTTTTTAAAATTACTATTATTTACAGACTTTTGTTGATAAAGATATTTCCTACCTTTTAGTTAAAGTGCATCCAAAGGATTGTCTATTTAAGTGGTTTGTTTTGCAGTGCAAAATGTGTACATTTGTTTATAAATCACCATGTTAATGTATATTCACTTGTTTTGGCATGTGTATATTTCAATGGAATATTAAATGGTTTTTATCAAACTATTAGTAATGTTTTAATAGCACTAAACCAACTGTATTGAAATCCCAAGATGAAGTAAGTGCTAGAAGGGTACTATTTTATTCACCTTACCTTTTTCTGGAGTTTCTTCCCAGCTTACTCATTTCCCCAGCAAGGCAGTGCTACTGGACCAGCACTCTGATGCACATGCAGTCCCCAGCTGGCGGCCACCCCAATCTCATTGTCTGTGCTTACACTACTGGTCCTAGTTAAGTTTTAGTAAGTGTTAATTTAATGTGAATTTGCTCTATTTCTTTTGAAGCATGTATAAGCTGCTACCAAACAGGAAGCTGGTAGGTCAAATGGAGCAGCTTTCCAGATGTCCCAGGCCTGTTCAAATCTACACTGAAACCAACCTGTAGTGGGCCCAGGAAAGTGAAGAGCAGCACGGGATCATTCCTGGCTCACAAGCTCCTGGGGAGGCAGCTGCTGCCAGCACAGCAGCGAAGGGAACAAGCCCAGGCAGTCCTGTTGAACAGTGCTGGGCCGGTACTCCAGACTTTTTCCCACCTGCTGACATACAACACACATGCTAGAGACATTCAGTTAAAGTTTAAGAGACATTAACAATTATTTAAAAATTCATTAAAATATTCAACTTTATTAACAGTATATTTACATTTTTTTTCCTGCTCTTGGTCAACCATGGTGAATGTTTAAAGGTAAAAAAGCATTAAGCAATAACCACAAGATGAAAACATTTTAAACCTATACAATACTTTATACACAAATTTATACAAAGGAACACTTAAATAATACAACTGGACACAAAAATATACACTTTTAGAGAAATTCACATCGGTAATTGTATAAAGCTCTCTTCTGTACTAAGGGTCCTGAAAATTTAGGACTAAAACATTAGCTCTGTAATGCAAAAGTATTATTGTGACAGTCCTCAAAGGCCACTATATAGCACACGGACATATTCAAAGCTATCAGCTTATATTTCAGTCTGTGTATTCAAGTTTTGAGGTCCTTTGTGATTATGCAAACATCAGAAATAGTGGTATAATAAACGGTACTTAGGAAAGCAGAGTTTTAGAGCCAATATTAAAATCTGTAGGCTCAAGACACCCACTTAGTATTTAAAGAAGTGTTTGATACTACCGTTTATTCAAAAATAGAAAGAGTAAATGCACTTACATAAAAATAACTTTCACTGTTCAGCAAGCATGCTCATGTGATTTTTGTATTAGTATAAACTTAAAAAAACCCTGCCAAATGACTTTTAAAATAAATGATACCAGTTCATCTTCTCCCTACTTGAGTACATTTACATTAAGGCTTTGAATCGTCTGACCCAAGATTTTACATTAAAATGAATGGGTCCCCAGGGATGCCAGTATGTCTCATTGAGACTTAGCACAACTAGAATTAAAGCTCACCACCTTAAGGAAACAGACACATGCTCATGCCTTGACTATTCCGGTTTGTCTCTGAACTAGAATGTGAAGGTTTAGTAGTAACAGTATTTCATGGCAAGAGACAAGTATGTAACAGTTCGGTTTTAAAAGCAAATTATTCATTTGATGGCAACATCTTTGGAAAAACTTCCTTTTTTTTTTTAAATTCCTATGGATTTCATGCAGAAAGAGACTTCTTAAGATTATCTTAAGAAATTACATTTTTGATGGAACGGGAATGCGTATCTGAAACTGCTGATGAAAAAGAGTCTGAAAGATCTTCCAGGATTTTTGTCATACATTTGTATCTTGCAGTAATGGTTCTTTAGCTTCACCAGGAACTTGTGGACTGTGGGGATGGCCGTGGCTGCCACAGTGTTTCTTCCAGTTGCTGGTTCGAACATTCAGGTTTGTGTGTTCCGGAATAAACAAGGCAACAAGTAGTGCCAACAGCACAGAGCATGCTCCAAACAAGAACGGGGGTCCAGGAATTATAGAATTCTGAAAACAACAGAAACACCACAAAGTATTAATGAGCCTTTGGACACAGGTTAATAGACTACAACTGCTAATTACACAACATTTCAGGAGCAGAAAGAATTTTTCCTTGCTATCCTAGCCAGTATGGTGTTTGTCCCCATGGGGTCTTTCAGAAGAAATGTGGAAAGAATATTACATCCTAAGACTTACAGGAAAGGGAGCATATGGTTCTCATTAATGCACACCAGCTTCCTTTTCTAATGCAAGGTCTTCCTGCTGAGCTTCCTCAACAAATTAATATCTATTAGGAACTAAAAAAAAATAGAGAGCAAACAAACTATACAACATCAGGGAGACCAGAGAAGAGCAGAATGCTGCTATCAGTCCATCTTTCCCTCCATCTCTTCTCATTACAAGAGGCAGCAATTGTCTCATTACTATCTCTTTGAAAGTTAAACTAAACCACACCAAACAGATAAACTACCCTCCCTCAGACTGCTTTAAGAACTTCTTTTTCTACACTTCTCCTTTACAGTTAGCATAAGAAAATATAATACAGCATCATTTTCAAGAACTGGTGGGCACATGATCCCTCCTAATCCTTTTTTTAATCAGTAAGTAAAAATACCTGTTGCAAATGGTATTGTGTGACACTTCCTCCTGCTGGCGATTCAGGCATGGGGAGCTCACTCAGTTCAACATGAAATATATAGAATATAAAACCATAAAGTGCTGGTCCCAAACCATTACACAGTCCTCGAATTCCTGTTATCATCCCTTGAACAACACCTGGGAAAAGTAAAACACACTGTTAACTATCTATAGTTATACACATTAACTACTTTTAATGGCTCAGTAAGACTGTTCACCTTCAAACTGAGGGAAGCAGGAAAGCTGCTCTAAATGGTGTTACACTATAAGCAGCAATAAACAAGAGGCACAGAAAAAAACTGTTGTTATAGTATATTCAAGGATTTTTCCCCCTTTTCTTCTAGGCACAGAGCAGTACTGCCCATGAAGTACTACTCAGAGACCAGCATACACACAGCACCCCCACTGGCGCTGCCTCATGCAGGAGGGAACGCAGTGTACGCAACCTGGGTGACTAAGCAAAACCTGGGTCAAATGTGAGGAAAATGAACAGTGTATTAAGTCTTCTAAATGCAGTGTGACTGTTGGGACCTGTTGAATGTTTTCCCTCTGTGCCAGAAGGATCCAATCCACACATATTACAACTTCCTAGTAACCTGGATTCTAACATTTTGTGACCTACGTTAAGGTGTGTGGGCTACTCTGTGCTGAGAGATTAGTAGTAAGATGACACCCTGACATCTGTCTTCACAGTATTCTTTGAGTAGAACTCAAGAGTATTCAGAGAATTCAAAGCCTACCCTGTTGGTCAGCATCAGCAGTTCGTGAAACCAGTGCGCTTACAGCTGGGAAAGTAATACTGGACATGGCTGCAACAGCACCAGCTGCCCACATCATCCTGCAAAAAATACACACCCAAGTAACTGCTTGGCCTGGATGGCTTCCTGCATGCGGAGCATGTATCAGCACATGTGCTCACACGCTCTGAAGTGTCTCCCTTGGACAGAGAAGAAAATGCAGAACAATATTGTATTGTTCAGATATTAAAGTTACATACCATGGTTCTGATCCAAAGCCGTACCACGCAAGTTGTAGTATTTGAAATCCCAGGCCCAGTAGGATGGTATTTTTATTTCCAATGGACCGCATAAGTAAACTCAAAACTACTGTCTGATAGGAAGAAAAAAAATATAAAAATAACATTTTATTCTAAATGTTAAAATACATGCAGATATATTAATAAATGAAAAAAAACAGACTGTTTTAGGGTTTTTTTGTTGCCTAAATGTTAAATACATGCAAATAATTTTTAAAAGCCAAGTAGAATTCTCCAAAAGCAGTATTTGCCAAGTATTCAGGAACCTTATCAAAAAAACAGCACTCATTTAGCAAGTAAGATAAACAACCCATCACCCCTTCTTTGATGCACAAAGGATTCCCAACACACACTTTAGATATTAATGATCCAAACCCTAGCTGGCAAGCTGGTTGTTCATCTAAGTTAGAGCATTAGTCCATTGTTAGAGACTAACGAAGCAGCTACAAGAAAGGTGAGTCACATTTCTGGAACCAGTGTTGCAGAAGTTCTCCACAGGGCTCAGCTTTCCAAGTTACCAAATTAGTGAATTACAACAGGGATAACTCACCTGTGCAATAATGGAAAGAATCCCAAGGACTGCTATGAATGCTGCAACACTTTCAGATGAAAATCCCATTATCTATATTAAAAAAGACAATTTGATTATTAACCATAAACTGTCTTTCATGATGTCACATGTGAGGGAACACACGAGCACAGAAGACTGGTATACTCAACTTCTCAATAACTTAGAAAAAAGTTGTGGGTTTTTTTCATTAAATCAAGCAAATATACAAAAATAAAGGGGCATGAACAGGAAACAAGTAAATGGTTCCCCCAAAAAAGAAAAAAGCAGTTTGACATAGTGAACTTCATAGTCCAAGAATAATGCAAATAATTACAACTGGTTGATAACTAACATTCCTCTCTTCTCTGTCTCTCTAAAAGGAGAGAGAACAGCAGGAGGACTTAAGCTTTTAAATTATCCCGGTTATCTTTACTTTCTCTATTAATTTAGCAATATTTAAAACTTCTATACATTTACTTCTGCTCAAATCCATATCAAAACATTAGTTACCTGTCTGAGGTATAGGAAGAAGCTGGAATATTGACCTGCCTCTGGGAGGTAGGAAAGAAAGACTGTTATGCAGATTAGCAGCACAACTGAGTCTTGGCCAACTTTCTTCAGTGACTACGGCAAGAAAAAAGCATTATAAAACATTTTAAACTTCATAGTCAGAAGAGCATACCTAGCAAGATATCTGAAAAGCGTGCCAACTAATGAAGCTCTTATGAGACACCAGCAAAACATTCCCTGCATGTTTAGCAAAATCACTGGCAAAGAATGAGCAAGGTTAAACTTGAAAAAAACACGGGCTTTGTTTTCAAATTCCATCTCTTCCCTGTCTCAAAATCTCAATATTTACACATACTCCATATTTAAATAGCTTACTGCAAAAGGGTCAGCCTGTTCCCATGAAATGGGTGCTCCCCAGGATGCTGGCCGCATCTTCTCTGGCAGTGATTCTGGCACAGCAACAAGAATAAAACAGATGTCTAGCAAGGCTATTGCTGTTGCCAGGACCACAACCAGGCTGTCTCCGTAGACTCGGCCAAGGTAGGCACCAATCGCAGGGCTGGTCACCAAACTTGCTGCAAAAGTTGCTGAAACCTAGAACAAATAACAGCTGTTAAGATTTTCAATGATGTAAATCAACTGTACTATTATCCACTTTCCCTTGTTTTCAGAAGCCTAATCATTTTAATCCAGTAGTGATAATGAGTAACCATTTTCCTGTGACTATGTGGTAGTAGTTGTGTATTTTGGACAGTCAAAAACAATTTTTTGTTTGTTTGTAACTGGACAGCAATGTAAGGCTCACAGCACTCTTGCATGTATTGACATAATTGGGTTTAATTAACTATATAGTCTGCTGATACCTCTGGGAAGTGATGAGCCATATTTAATCTTCATGTTAGTGAAATACTCAATGCCTGTTAAGAAAAAAAAAATCATGTGTATCAAAGGCATATTAAATTTACTATGCTGGTTAATCCAACTCCGTACAATGCAGCTTCAGAAAGCAGCTTTCAGGTAACCAGCTGGCCTTGTTGTGAAAGATGTTAACTTTAAATCTGAAGGACCTTTCTCAACATATCCCAATCCCTGATATGTGCAGGCAGAAAGAGCCACTGCTTTCAACTCTTGCTGCTGAATGTAATAATAGATTCTGTAACCTGAATGCAACAAGGAACTTGGCTAATCCAGAGTGCACAGGGCTGCAAAGGCTCCTGAAACCTGGCAGGTTAATGGCAGATCATGGAGAAATGGAGGCAAGTTGTAAGAACTTGAGACAGACAAGTTACTTTGCTGCATTTGTTCTGAACTGCAGTGCAGCGGTGTGACTGGGGACAGGAGCGGGAGTAGTCAAGGTACCGTACAATGGCAGTTCCAAAATGATCCAGGAACAAAAGCTTAGATTTTCGAAAAGATGACAGTAGTGCTCTGCAGTATGAGAAGCAATAGAGGAATAACTAAAGCCCCTCAAGTGACAGCATTAACACTGATAATAACTGTTAAGACAGACATGTGAAAGACAGCTTTTAACACAGTTTTAAGTTAGAAGCAGAATCAAGAGACACAGAACTGGATGACAAGAGACCTTCCAGCAAACTATAATCAACTTGCCACAGAAGAAGCAAAAATACTATTTTGAAAAGCTTTAGCTACAGAAGTGTTTAGTACCAAATACCACAGGAATAGAGCCAAAAAATTACGTACCAAACCATAGGCCATGCTTCTTTCATGCTCCTGGGTTATGTCTGCTACATATGCAAAAACCACAGAAAACGTCACTGCAAAAACTCCAGAGACAGAGATAACAGCGAAGTACCACCTAAGAACATTATAAAAAAAGTTAGAACAGCTAAATAGAAACAGAAAGTCTCTATTTACAATCCAAATACAGTTCAATAGTAAATCATCTTGTCCAACTTCTCCTGACAAATATTAAGATAAATTTGGATAAAGCCAATGTGAGTGTGTCTCAACACAACTGGGTAACTCCTCTGCTGTGTACAAACACCAACAGCTTGACTTTGCAGCATCTACAAAAAGGTGCTGCAATAAGTACTTCTGGGAAATGAGGCGTTAGGGTGCCCGGGAGCCAAAGCAAATTAGGAACTTCAGTATTTGAGAATCTGGTCATTGAGAGGTCTCAAAACTAAGGCTTATACTACAGACACTAGCACTTGTCATTTGAAACATTATCATAGAATCATAGAATGCATTGGGTTGGATGGGACCTCCAAAGGTCATCTAGTCCAACCACCCTACAATAAACAGGGACATCTCTAACTAGGTTAGGTTTGCTCAGAGCCCCATCAAGCCTGACCTTGAATGTGTCCAGGGATGGGGCCTCTACCATCTCCCTGGGCAAATCTACACTTAGAAAGAAGCTACTTCCCAGAAAAGGGATGAAGAATCCATCTTCTGTGGCTCGAGAGAAAACTGAGAAGGCTCATGGAGCTACCTGAAGTGGTGGCTCTGCCCTGCATCAGTGCAGTCTGTGTTATTTCAGCTACAACCTCAGGTATGGCATGTGGTAAGTCCAACCACACAGAATTCTGACTCCTCCACTGCCTGGGCAATTGTGTGAGGGATAGAAAATGATGGTCCGTGTAGGGCCACAATGGAAGCATTACAAGCTGGCCTCAGATGTGAGATCCCTATTGTGGCCCAACTACAGACCATGTGTGGAATGTGTGAGGGATAGAAAATTACAAGCTGGACTTTGCCGTGAGAAAGTGGCCTTGGGAGAGAGTTACTAGATTTAGCCCTGAGAAGACAGGTTGCTTTGAACACCACATGTAGGAGTCTGGGAGCCACTGTTAAGCAGATCATGCACCTGCAAACATCGTCTCACGCACTGGCCACGGGTGAGATGATGTTTTGCCAGTACTTTTCCAGAATCTGCTGAGGGTATAAAGGTCTGACTCCGGGCCGAGATGGAGCAGCTGGGGGGGGTGGTGATGGAGAGAGAGCATCACGTTACACAAGGGACACCTTGGCTCGCTCCGTACGATCCCTCATCTCCTTCTTCTCTGCAATGATCCAAATCATCCTATCTACTCTCTTCTTCAGTGGTCTTTCGCCAGGAACTGGGTTGGTAAGATTCTACTAACGGGGAACACACAGCACACCTCGCTAGCTCACCGCTTATGTACGGCCTACAACTGAGCAGGCTTCATTTAAAGTGATACACTCTGCCTGCAGTTTGGCATAGGACAGACTTTGCTTAAAGGGGAATACACCATACTAATTATCACTTTCACAAGACTATAACTGAACAATAAATCTCACTGTTTTCTCACTAAGTATTGTGCCCTGAGTGTGTTTGTGCACAGAGTATCCCCTCGAACTTGGAACAGCAATATACCAGTGAAGAGCTTCTAACTTGCACACAGCCTGGAAGCTGGGGGATTTTAAACCTTGAGAAACAGAAGTATCGACCTGCAGCAGCACTTTAGGTTACGAATGGTTACTTCACGCACCTAGGTAGCATTAGGTAAGGTTTTCATTTCTGCATTGTTGTCTAGTACCTGAACAATGTGGCCACAATGAAGGCCTGCACCGTTCGCTGGGTAGCACTCTGGTATCTTTTCCAAATGTGCTGAAGTCAGAAGTGGGGTCTACAGCACAGAGCTCAAAACCAGCAGCTTTACAATTCTGACCAGGGTGTTTAGCCTCATGGCAGCTACATCAGTTTGACTCTGTTATCTCAATTTTGCACCGAAGGAATACAGAAGCCTCAGCCTTCCAGAGAGCACAAAGTGTTTTCTCAACAATGCTAAAAACAGCAGCAGCCCTGACAAGGAATGGCAAATCCAGCGTGAAAGTGTTTACTAACCATGGGCTGATCTTCATCAGTGGTATTGGTGCACAGGTGAAAAACACTGTTAGCAGCAAGAAGGACTTCCGTCCCCACACATCAGACAGGGCACCTATGAGCGGGGCACTGAGGAACGATAGTAAGCCCTAAATGAAACAAAACATTGGAAGGTATTTCTAAGTGGTCAGAATCACGATAGCTGCCCATACCACAACCTGGAGCAGCCTGGCCTCTGTTTTCATTGAAGTTGATGACTACAGTGCAACGCATCAAAGGCCATATGGCCAAGCATTACTGATCTTCCTTCCGATGTCTGGTTCCATAACATCTGAGATTTCTTACCCAGACAATCCAGTCATACTAGCAGTTTTATAGCTTTAAATATTCAGAATTCACATAAACATAAGTAATGGAAAATACTCTACTGGAGCAACAAGCTCCAAGTAAAAAAATCTCAAATTTTAACACCATGTATGCTATTTGGGATTAGTCAACTACCTTTTTATTTGCTGAACCCAAACAACAGGTACAGATCAGGCAATATCTCACTAGAAGTAAAATGATGCATATTTGCTTTTTCAGCAATTATTTATTCCCCTCTTTTATTCACACCATGAAAGCTATACTGAAAAACCTCTTGAATGTTTCTCTCCATTGGCAGTCATTTGTCTATTCCTCCCAACATTCACTTTAAATTGTACTGAGTAACTTTTGTTACTTTACCTTTACTCCTTGAATTAGACCATTCATTAGAAATGTATGTTTTGGGAAGGTTTCGTGCAAAACCTGGAGAAGAAATACAAACACTGTGATTTACACAATATTAACTATAAATATTGCTCATGATGCATCCAGCTTCTACAGTGCCACAACACAAATAGTCTATTTAATCTTTAATTCACATGGAAGTTACTTTGAGATTTTAGCTTTTCTTGAGAGCGGCCTCAGTTCTCAACACTTTGGGAAGGACTCAGTGTCTGAAATGTAAACAGACCACAAAGAACCTAGAAAATGATCCCAGACCAGGCTTTCCACATGCTACTATGTCATCTGTATGGGGCTGGAGTGAGGGAGGAGAGACATCATCATTCTGAAGTGCCTCTCTGCGGCGGG
>VYZX01002275.1:0-25332 GCA_013401335.1 Brachypteracias leptosomus | reverse complement strand
GACTCTTTCACCAACCGTCCCAGAGTCTTAAAATCTTCCTTCATTCCCCACCAGCTACGGGATGCAGCTTCCTCCCCACCTGTCTGGAAGATCAGCAGTGGATAGTAATCAGGTTAGGGACTGTCCTAATGATATCCCTGATTTGGGCTCCAGGTAGACTGCAGACTTCTCTGTGATGAGGGTCAACTCTGCATATTGGGCCCTCAGTTGCCTTTAGAAGCGAGTCTCCAACAACTAGAACTCTCCTCTTCTTCTTAGTTGAAGAGGTTATCAAATTGCTTTCATTTGTAGTGAATATTATTGTAGGTAATAAGTAGACCTGACTGAAAATATGAATGGAAAAATTTTCCAATAAAAAAAAAACTTAGTCAAAAACTGAAAGCCGTAACAAGAAGGTCTGGGTTTTTTTTTTAAATCTAGTTTTCTTCTGAATCTGAAATTTCTTAAATTTCATTTTCTTTTTAATTTTCTACTTTTTCTATTATTCCTGACATCACATATGATTGAACAATGATTGTGGCTACATTCTCTCTTTCATGGATTTTACTTATGTTGCTATATTGTTTTGATTTTCTTTTTCACTTTTGGAAAATTTACAGATAACAAAATTCAAAAATATGGTGGAAAAGGTTGGCAGAAGTAATGAATTTTAATCACTGAGTGGCAAAAAAAAAAAAAAAGTCAGGAAAGTAACTTGGGAAAAACAGTTTAGCAAAATTTAAGAATTTGAAAAATATCCAAGAAAGTTGATAGTAACTAAGATAAACCATGCTATGATGCCTGAAAAATACAAACACTCAGGTTGGTAGATTTTTCATTAAATTGTTCTTCTTTTTGACAACTAGGTAGAGAGCCCACAACTTTTATCACAGGGAGTAGTTAGGTAACTCTAATTGAAATGAGCTACAGTTTGTTTCCCCAGTATTATTCCTTTCACAGGTGGGCCACCCAAGAACAAATAGCAAGGTCATGGCTGAGCTGGCTGGGTCCTTACTAGCCTGCCAAGTATAGACAGAGACTTCCCTTTCACCTAAACATCTGTAAGATCATGATAAAGATGAATGTTTTGTCTTTGTTTTTCAGATGTTGAACCTGTGTTCAACGTAAGTATCTAAGAAAATTTCTGATGGTGGATTCAGAGGAATCCCACATGCAGGTGCTGGGGATGGAACAAAATGAAGGTCGGGACACCAAGTTAATTCCTTTGAATTATATTAGTGTCAGCTGACTTTTACTGTCTATGATAATTTTGCCTGCTAAAGATTTGCTCCTGCTTCTGGCTGCTAGTTACTCACGCTGAGTAGCCCCAGAATCTTCTTTGCACCTATAGCTGTGATGGACTGCTGAAGCAGGTGGACAGATTATTCAGAGATCTGATTTCACAGCTATTCCAATGCTTTGGGCTTATAAAGCTGGACTGTATGCAACATGAGAACAAATATCTTCTGTGATTGTTTTTCCCATTTCTGCTACTAATTATGGCTAGAAGAAAAGGAAGTAAAATGTTTCTCTTGGTCACCTTTGACTCTAACCATGTCTAGCACTTGAAATTTAGAACATATATAATATGGGAGTGTGGGGTAGTGGAAAAGAATTGCAAATGATTTGATCTCTGTTGAAAGACACAGATGAAATTTCACTTAACATACGCAGATAAAGATAGAAGGCTCAATGGATCAGGTGAACATATGTGTTTTGAAGAAAGGAAAAAATTTATAATAATGGAAGCAGCTGAAGCTGCAGATAGACCCTAAGGAGATTTTCCAGAGTATTTAGATACGTAATCCCATTGACTTCAGTAGTAGCTTCCAGAGCACTTCTTTGCATCTGGAGTAACCTTCCTGATTTTAACCTGGGGTTCTTATTTTAAAAAAACTGCACACTGAAATGGCACAACTTACAAATGAAATGGTACATATTTTTCAGCTACTATACAGTAATAGACCCCTTCATTATGCATTAGAAAGAGTAGTTTTCTGACACAGTTGGGTTGCTGGGAATGTATTTTCATTAGATAAATGTGTCTACACTGTATGGTCATCTTTGCTCAGTTGAACTGGTGCACTGCTTCTCATTCCTCAGACATTTGTTGCAGAGAAGCTTTTAGACTTGAGTAAGAAACCTGCTTGATCAATGCTTAATATCAGGTAAGGGCAAGCCCTTCAGAGATGAAAAGCTGTAAGCCTGCTTCTCCCCCTCCCAGTGGCCTGCATGAATAAACCATTAATTAAATTTTGCCTGCACAAAATGGAATTGGTTGGTTTTAGCTTTTTCATGAAATTTTTCACAAGCTCCTTTAAGGCTGCCATTCTGAATAACATTCTATTTTTATAGCCAGAATCAAATACATGTCTATGAAAGACATAAAGACTGGCAATTGGTCAGACATGAAATATAGGTAAGGATGTTTTGACACTATTTCTATGATTTTACCATGTGGCAACCACTCCTTGTGTTATCTGCTTAAATAAATTGGGATGATGGGTAAGAATTTGGTTTCACAAACTAATACTAAAAGAGATTATTCAATTTTATAGCTTAAAAAACCCCACAGCCTTTCTTCGTTCCTGATTTAAGTAGTTGATTGACATAACTTCTTTAACAGAATTTTTTACTAGTTTATCATCTGATCCAATCTGATAGCCTTCTGTGATGGCATGACTGGCTGGGTAGATAAGGGAAGAATAGCGGATGTTGGACACTATCTCTCATAACATACTCATAGGGAAGCTTAGGAAATGTGGCTTAGATGAATGACCAGTGGGTAACTGGCTGAACAACAGAGCTCAGAGGGTTGTGATTCTCAGTGCATAGTCCAGCTGGAGGACTGTAGCTAGTGGTGTTCCCCAGGGTCAGTACTGAGTTGTCTTGTTCAACATATTCATCAGTGACCTGGATGAAGNTTCTCCTTCTCTGAAGATATTCATATCCTGTGTAATCTGCTCTGGGTGAACCTGCTTCACCAGTGGGATTGGGCTTCCAACCCTTACCATTCTGTGATTCTATGATAGCTTTGTTATTAGAGTTTTTATTTTTTTTTGTTTGTTTGTTTTCATAGTTCTCCTCTGAATGTTTGGAAGGTGTAAATAGGGTACGTGCTACCTGTTGGTTTTTATTATTGGATGATTTTTCTATTCCTTTGTATCTTCTGGATAAACCCTTCTGGAGCCACTATGGAAGAACAGCCTAGTATTTCTGCCTACGTTTTTATGTTCATTACACGGACATACCTCCTTCATTAAAGTATCGAAACATCCTTTTTTTCACAAACTTTTTCTAAGGTTTTTTTTTCCTTTTTTTGGCTATAGTTCAGCTCAAATGATATATTGCTTTGTTAAAAAAAGTGAACTTTTTCAAGATCTGTACCTCAGCATATATTTTCAGTCACTTTGTTTAATTTAGTTTAGTTTAGTTTCATTTTGTTTAGATTTTTTCTTTCTTTCTTTTTTTGTCTTTTGGACTGGCTTAACAGCACAAGGTATCTTAGTTGCCGTGTTAAATTGTGGGACTGAATGCATGGAAGCAGGGATCAAGCCTCTGTTTTTAAAAAATGGGAAGGAAAAGTTAGTACAAGGTCCCCAGACCTTTTCTTTTTCTCTCTCCTGTGTAATTTCTCTGTGTATGATCAGTAAATTCCCTAGATGGGACCTGGAGAAGTGTCATTAAATCACCTGTGAAATTTTTAGTTCTCATGTTATTCTTCTTGAGAAAGGGAGCACCTATGGAGGACAGACATTGGCCTTCAATTTCACATCCATACTCTCCCTTCCTCTGTATTTAGCCTTTGTTTGTCACCATTTCAATCAAAATATTAAAACATTTTTTTCTCATCTCCATCTCACAATTCTGTTATCCTGGCTTCTGGCTCAGAGTGTGTACTGACATTACAAGGCAATTCCTTTTCCAACCCTGCCTGGTTTGAGTTAAATGGTAGGCAGATTGTTGAATTTAAAGCTGTTCAGTCTCCCTCATGCTGGGTTTTTCAGGTTTCTCAGTTACTATGCCAAGCAAGCAGAGTTCTAGTAAACAAGTGTGAGAGAGTGACTCATGTCAGGACACACAGCAATCTCTCTGCAAGTGGAAGCCGAATTAGCCCAAGCATTCATAGAAACTAAAAGGTTACCTCATGGTTATCTCTGAATTTTATGGGGCACCATTGCTGGAAGTATCTCCCTTAAATATTTTAATTCTTTATTTTCTTTTTCTCTAAGGTTTGCATGAAACACCCAACTCTGGTCTCAAAAAGCCTTCAGTCATAAGCAGAATATGTTTACCCATGTGTTTTCTTCCAATTTCCCCTTTTTTTGTCTTGATGTGGATAATTCAAACAAATTATTTCTATTTGAAAATAGTAATAAAAAATGCTTCATTGTTCAAGAAATCCCCAAGTAATTATTTCTGGGTGGTTTCAGTTTTCATTTAAATAGAAAGAGATTCTCTGTAGTGATACTTTTGTATGCTTGCCCAGAAGTTCTGTGCTGTCACACTTTAGATGAAGAAGTTTTCAGGCCTCTGTCTGTTCTCCCTCTGCTTCTTCCTGCTATTATACACAACTCTTAAAAGCTTGCGTGTTTTCAAAAAAACCCACCTCTTCCTTCTTCAGTGAAAGAATATAGAAATGTGACAAGTGACTTCAGATGAAAATGGTTCGACCCTGAGGAGAAAGATTCTTTTCTTTAATGTTACTTACATTTCTGTATTCTGCTCTTATAATAATGCAAGACAGGTTTAAGTCTAAAATACACTGAGCAGGATACTGTGTGTGACTCTTATAAATACTTGACACTTCAAGTTTCCATTGAACATTAGAATGCTTCTATGAGTCTGCAAATGCAGATTCAGAAATTGGACTTCACCCCTTAACATCAGAACTGCATGCTCTAGTGAAAACTTTTCACAGTGTGTTGACATGGTCAGTGATTTAAGCAATGACAGCCTTTACATGAAGATCAACAGCTACATCAATAGATACTTCTAAATAACAGCTGCAGTTCACATTTCCTTTTTTCCGTTGGCTAGCATTTCTGGTTGCCATTGTGTTTGTCCTTGTACTCTGCTGCATGGGCTGTGGAAGACTGGCAGGAAAGAAATGTATACTGGGAAGGCCAGGGTGGAGAGGAAGATGTAGTTATTGCATGAAGCGATGTCTAATCTTTTGGTAGAGGGGAATCAATTACAGGGTCCTCTTAAAGAGTCTTTTAGATAATATTCAGCTGATGACCTATGTATCTCACCAGTAAATCAGCAGTGAAATTAAGTATTAAACTCCACTAAAACTTTCACTTCTGTTTTCTAGGACTTTTGAGAGATTGCAGTCACTGAGCAAACTGTGGCTGCTGAACCAAAATCCTTTACTTTCTTGACAACACTTGGTAGCATGCCATGTCTACCAAGGTGACTGTAACCTCTCCATACAATTCTGTGGCTGGTCCCTCCATGTGTTACTCCTCCATAATGCTCATAAATCAAGCTCTGCTTTTCCAGTCAGCTGTCACCTTCCCATTAGCCTGGACACATGAAGGCCCTTGTCCGCTCCATTTTCCCCCTCTTTTACTTGTCAGGGAGGTACTCGAAAAGGGATACAAATGAAGAATAGCTAGGACCGGTTAAATCAGGATTATGAGGATGTTCACATATACATTTTGAAATGCTGCCACGTGTAGTTGGTTTGGAGTGAGAAGAAATATACCAGAACACTTTGAAGTCTGAAAGACTTTAGGAGGGTTGATCTTACAGGTATTAATGGCTGATTTCAAGACAGCCAGAGATAGTAGCAGCACAGATGAAATAGAAATGAAATGTGCCAGATATCTTCAGTGTGGTCACAGAGGTAAAATCCCTGCTATAGGTGTGGGCAGCCTTTAAAAAAAAAAAAGCAAATTTAGAAAGGGTGTCTATGACCACTGAGTTTAATTACCATTTGCTATGGACACCACGGTAAAACAAAAATCCTCTGTCATGGCTGATAAAACTTACTCTGAAAGTAGTGAGGCTGACTTTGTTCTGTACTACTTTACTTCAAACCTCATTTCCTCCACAGGCAGAAACTGTTGTCTAATTCCTAGCATACATCTGGACAACTTTTCTTGGTGTTTAGCAAAATAGTTATTTTTCTTCCCCAATGTTTAAGCAACATTTTCTTTCACCCCACTTTAAAAAATTGTGGGATCCCTCTTGGCCTTCCTTAACAGGTGAAGAAGGCTCTTTAGACTCCTCTTGTGAAGTAGATTCTAATGTCTTGACTATTCCTGTAACATTTTCTCTGCCTCATTTTAGTTTTAGTTATCTTTCTTGAATATTTTTGGATATAATTCTCCACAGTGTTACCTGAGCATGTTTCACCAGTGCCTTGTATAATGGCACTAATGCTTGCTCTGAACTTCCTTCCAGGAGCTTAGAAATCATTAATTATTACAATGACTTTTTCAATACTGCTAGCTGAAATTGCATTTCTTAGGGGAAAATACACCCACGGAAAGGTGAATGATGAGAGTGTGCAAAGAATGCTACCTTGGCACAGGCATGCAACTATAATTGATTGCATGTACAGTAAGATCATATTAAGAAGAACAATCCTGGTTGACTGCTACAGCAAATAAGCCAAAAAAATATCTAATAAAAAAATAAAGGTATATAACTTCTAATCTGAAAGAAATAGAATACACTTAGGTATCTTTATTTCTGGACATGGAAGGAGAACACATGAGATAAGAAGTTAGAGTACAGCTCCCTTTGTGTTATTCAGGTTGCTACTGTAGTATTGGACTTGAGTAGTGCCAAAATCTTTTCCTTGAGAAGTGATCAGGAAATTCACTTCACTTAGGTCATGCTGTCCTGACTCTGACAGGTAGAGTGCTAACATATTGCTGAGTAAACAATTTATAGCAATAATATATCATTCTAAGTAAGAGGGTTTCTATACAGTATATATTGTTATTTCATACTGTAATTTCTTAAAAACTACAAAATAGCTAACCAAAGTTACAAACAACAGGATTTGCAGTTTTTCCCTTTCTCTCTTCTTTAATGGTTTTTAAGAATGAGATGTAATCTACAGAGTGAAGTCCAACCTTTTAGTTTGCCCTAATAGGGCAAATAGGTTTTGCCAAACCTATTTAGTTTGCCCAAAGCCTCTTAAACTTGCAAGAATAAATGACATTACCTACTGCTGTTTTAACAGAATATGTGTGAGTATTATATTGTGAAATAATTGTGGAAATTACACAGAACATACATTGTCTCTTCTCAGTGGCATGGTAGATATGTGTACCTAATGTTCTCATTTACTTACATGGTGACAAATCCTTACATTCTGTATGTTTTAGTTATATGAACTTCACTTGAGCAGTAGGAAGAGAAGGGCTTCAAAAGGACAAAGCACACTGAGACCTGAGGAGATCAGTATGCACAGGGACAGGGCTGCTGTCCAGAAGGACTGAAGTTGGTGGGAGGAAGTGGCTGACAGGAAACCATCCATGCATTTGAGGCGGGAGCACTGTGCAGCCCTGCTCTGGGCAGACAAAGCCCCAGTACCAAGCTGAGCAGGGCCAGAGAGGCTGGAGATTAAGGAAAGCTTTTTCCCCATGAGAACAGCTGTGTAGTGGGGTCAAGCCCAGGGTGGTGGTGCCATTTCCCTCCTTGGTTTCCATCCCCCATGCCATAAAGCCCTGAGCCTTGGTCTGACTCCATGGCTGAGTCTGCTCCGGGCAGGAGGTTACTCTAGACACCTCCTGGAGCCCCTGTCATCACAAATTGTCCTGTGATGTTAGGTGGGTTGGCAGGTCTAACCTGACAGGAAGGTTTCAAAATCATACAACAGTTGATGTTGCTAAAGTGATCTTAACTGCAGAAGAATTTTCCTAAAGATTGTGTGTTAAATTTAGGCAATAGAAAAGCCAGTGAATGTTAGAGTTATAGGATAATATATGAAAAGCAAGGAGAAAGGGTATGGTGCTAAAAGGTTTTTATTCTCGTTTGATAGGGCAATTGTTACTTTATTACCATATCACTTCAGATTTGTTTCTGCAAGGAATTTGTGATGTGAGGTAAGAGAATACTATGAAAAAATGATGATGGCAATTGAACTACAGTGATGAAAAAAACAATGAGTTAAAAAGACGGGAAAGAGCAAAGATTCTGCCACAAGAAAAAATCCAGTAGCAATTCTCCACAGGCAGCAAATAATTTTTTTGAGTGCATAATTAATAGGTTTGTCAGAAAGTACTTAGATTGTGAAATATTGCTAGTAGATCTCTTTCTAGATGGATTAAGATGAATGGATTCTCCAGCAGAGTATGAAGCTCTTGTTGCTCAGTGGTTGGAGAATTTGCTTCATCCAGATTTGAGTTTCTGTTTCTTTCTTCATTCTCTAGCTCTTCTGGCTGCAGGGGGGAGGATAGAGGGGAAAGAAGACAGAAGAAAACAGTGCTTCCGATTCCAGTACTGAATAGTGTCTTTTATCTAAAAGGCTTCACAGCAGACAAAAGTAAATCAAGTGGTCTATGGGAGACTATTCACTGCACAGGAATATAAAATGGAAGGAATATGTTATGTACAAACCAATTAAGTTATGCACTGGTGCAGTTCAGAGAGAATAGCATACCCAACATAGGATATTTTAAAATCAATTAATACCTTTTAGCTGCAGCTTCCGTACTGGAGATGAACAGGTTGTTCTAAGTTTAGTATTAAAAGTTTCTTCACTGAAAATATGAAAAGGCATTTGGAAAATGTTTAGGATTCAAGTCAAGATAAAAATAACTAGAATGTGGTAGTGACCACTACTGAGGTGGAAACACGGCCTTTTAAGACTGAACAAGCATCAGGAATGGCAGTTATCCAGCTTAATTTTGGATTCCAGTTCTGACACGGCAGTGGTAACATGACAAGGTTATTTGATATTCCTCTGGCCAAAAAAAGGGAGCAAATTAGAACTGCTGGTGACAGGTGAAATGTAGTGATTTTGAACACCTCTGTCAAAAAAAAAAAAAGCAAACAAAAAATCAGTTGAATTTCTGTCATTACTTTTGGAATTTTTAACAACATATAGTCTTCCCGCTTTGCTAATGAAGGCATTGTCATGCTAATGAGAAGAAAAGGACCATACATGTGATCTTGCACAGCTTGAACAGATGATCCCAGATTCCTGAGAATCCTATAGCAGAGCTGTATACTCTTGCCCTGTGCAGGTGTTGTATTCTTTTTAATAAAAAGAATATTAGAAAATCTCTGATTTATTTCCAATAAAGAATCTCTGATTCTTTTTAATAATTTTTTTGTGTGTGCATGTTTGCTGAACTTTATTTTCCCCTCCACCTTCTCCTTTGTCCTTTCTCTCTCATTTTTCGTTTGGAAAAAGCCTGAACTAAGTAGAAGACAATGTTCCAGACCCCTTAAATTTAGACAAGTTTCCCTTTAGACTGAAAGTACAGTTTAAACCTGTTTCTAATGAAGGTCTACACCAAAACCTCATCCCAAAAGACATATATTTATTATGAAAATTATAATTTTTTTTTTTGTCTCAACTCATGTTTAAGCTTTCCAGTAAGGTCCAGCTTCTAATTTTTTTATATTACTTTTGCTTGGCTGAGCTTGTCTGCAGGTCTCTTTCAATGGAAACAACATTTTTACATAGCATCATAATTCGATAAAGAAATCTCAATCAGAACTTAAAAAAATCATTCATCCATGTCCTGTATTTTTGAATTCTGTCTGCCCTTCATTGGGTAGAATAGCCTAATCATACATTTTATTAGTCTCAAACTTCATTCCTGGACATTTCCAGGAATCAGTATATCAAATAATGACTAAAATCTGGAGGAAATGCTGCATTCAGAACTCTGAATAACTGGATTCACTTTAGGTTACATTTGTCATAAACCAGGCTAATACAGAATGAGTTCTAGGATCTAATTTAGTCAGGAATATTAACCAACAACTAGTGTAATGACGGTTTCATTAATGTTTCTTTATATGCTTGGGAAACCGAAAATTATTCTTTCAATTATATCTAAAGAAATAAAATTAGTAATCTGATTTTAGAGTAGTTAGAAAATGTGGATTGCAAGGAGATTAAATAAATCCAAGTTACCTTTATGATGCTTGCATTCTGTTTCACTCAGATTGAGACACTGTTTAGGACACCATGGAAGTGACTTTCCCTAATGTCAGCTGCTCTCAGGGCTCCAGGAAGGAGCAGAGTCTTGGATCTCCTTGATTCAGAAGTGATTATTATAAATGTCTTCTGGGATCTCCCATAGAATAAGGTTTAGGAAATCTTGTGCAGTAATTCCTGCTTTAAACCAGGTAATTTGGTCCTGAAATAGAGCATATCTGGATCAGATAGAGAACTGCAGGAGCCTGGGGCTCTGGGACATTACTGTAGTTTGTCATCAGGTTTCATTGGGAACTGGGATGAAATATCATTATATCAGTTATTATTCCTGATGTTAAATATTATAAATGCCAGTCTGAAGATGATAAAACTTGTCATACTGTAATCTTTGATGAAAATGAAGTATTAGGATGTTTCCAGTGAAATTCTGAGTTAAGTGAAATTTAACTGAATTGAAATAAAACCTTATTTTTAATTTTCAGAAACTAAACTGAAACAGATTAATCTACATTCCTCCTGGGGCATAATTATCCACAAATATATTTCATTTAGGGACACAAGAGGCAAATATAGCAGGCATGTCAGTGCCATGGATCCAGAGCCGTGTGTGTCTCTCGATATCATGCAATCTCTGTTGCCTTTTCTCCTGTGAAGGTGTGGATTGTAGGAGAGACCATAGTATTAAACAGCAGTTCAGAAGAGCCAATGAGATGGCTTCCGAGTTTAGCCTTTATTGAACCTATTCAAATAAACTAAGTAAAATGTCATAATTAAACAAAAAATAAAATAAAAAAATAAGGAAAACAAGCCATGAAAAAGCGTGTTTTGGTTTGTTTCTCCTGACAAAGTTAAAATTTTTGACAAAAGACTTTTTCATAAAATTTTTCTGAGAAGTCATTTCAGAGGAAAACTGGTCTTGTTTCATCACCTTCTCACAGACAAAGCTCTGCCTATCTTGGGGGATATTGCCAAGCTCTTGTGTCTCAGAAGAGAATGAGAATTATGGGATTTATTCTTTCCAGAGGAACAGACTAGTAATGAAAAACTGGAGCATCTGGTTATTAGAGTATTTACTGGAAACAGAACAATCCTTTTACTAGAAATGGAGCATCTGGTTATTGGAGGGCATATTGCAGTATGAGTTGTAATAATGACTGCGTAGTTTGAAAAAGGACCAGAATGGCTCTGCCTGACAGGAACTAAAAGGAAATATTCAGTTACGGCTGGCTCAGCATATTCCACTTCCTAGAAAATATGCAGAGTCTAGTTCTCAAAGGACCATAAATACATTTGAGAATCTTATTTAGGTGTTTCAGCATACACTCAGGTTTTCAAATGTGAATTGAAATCATAAACACTGGGAATAAAATTTTGAAAGCAATTTCAAATTTCTGGGCTAACAATCACACATTTACCTACCTATGTATATATACATAAACATAAAGAGCTTCCTTTTTCTTCTTTTTTTCATCTGTGACTATGAAAATCAAGCATGTATTCATTTATAGCTGCCACATGGGTATCTGTTGGGCTATGTGCATTCATGAACATGTGATTGATTGATATACAGACATCAAAAAATTGTGCTTATAAAATGGACATTTTCTAACTAGTTTATAACTATAACTTTATTTTTTCAGTCGTTGTTAGAGCAATATTTTTATGATATCATGCACATTGTATTGACCTGTTCATATTTCTACTCTTTCTACAAGGATGTTTAATGGTATATTTTTTTTGCCAATTACTTTAAATAAAATATATATTTTATGTCTATAAGAGCAGATAAACCAAGCATGATACTGTTTTGGAAAATTCAGAAGATATTAGAAATCTTGGGGGGAAAAAAATCAATTAATGTCTAACTATACATTAAATCCCTGCAGAGAACTCAAGGTTGTGGGGTTTTTTTTGGTCCAACAACAGCAAAATTTACAGTATTACTGTTAATTTAGATGCAAATTATTTGCCAAACAAGGCCTTATTGCTTCTTCAGAAGGTAGGTGTACAATTCATGTGTACATATATATAAACACTTTCTACTTTTGCTGTGGTTAAACCTCAGCTGGCAGCTGAGCACCATAAAGCTGCTCACTCTCTCCCCACCCCAGCTGGATGGGGGGAGAGAATTGGAAGAGTAAAAGTGGGAAAACTTGTGGCTTGAGATAAGAATAGTTTAATAATTGAAATATAATATTTCCCTTTGATCAGCTGGAGTCAGCTGTGTGAGCTTTGTCCTCTCCCAACTTCTTGTGTACTCCCAGCCTACTCAGTGGGGTGTTGTGAGGAGCAGAAAAGGCCTTAACTCTGTATAAGCACTGCTCGGCAGTAACTAAAACATCTCTGTGTTATCAACACTGTTTCTAGCACGAATCCAAAACATAGCCCCATACTAGATATTACAAAGAAAATAAACTCGACCCCAGGAGAACTAGCACAACGTTTTATAAATCTATTTTTCCATCAGTGTGTTGGATCTATTAACCAAAATGAAAATGCTACCAAAGTCTTTCCTCACCAATCAGCAAGTTAAACTCCTGAGTCAAACCTATAAAATATTTTTTGTAACTCCAGAAAAACAAATGTTCGTCAGAACAGGCACAGCAAATTTATCCTGATTTTTTCCTTCATAAGAAAACATTAGAACTTTAACATCACATTGCAAAAAGCCTGTTTGTAAGTGCCACCTGCAAATATGGCTTAAAGGAGGGTCCACTGAAGTCAGCAGGCTTGTAGCATGTCCTTTCCTTCTTTTTGTTTTGTAGAGTTGCAAAGGGGAAAAAAAAGAAAGAGCTCTAGATTTATGTAGGTGGTAAACTTAGGTCTTTTTGCAGATAGGAATGAGTCTGGAAATGGTGCTTTATTGTGCACTGGGTAATGTGGACCACTGTGCCATGAAGACATGTGCAATGCAGACACTGCTTTACCAGCTTGGTGTTGCTCAGGTGTTCTGTAAAAGCCAGGTCAAACCACACCTACAAAAAACCATGAGGACCTGAACTTTGAGATCCAGATACCTCAGAACAGCCATACTGATAGAAGAATAAGAATAAGAAAAAAAAAGTTATTAAACTTAATATCCTAGTTCTACCCTCTGAGAAAATTTAGCAAACAGAAATATCAGTATTCCTCATGTAACTCAGCATACTAAATTCCTATTTGTGTTATGTTGCTATTTAGAATTCTAATTTATGCTAAATCCCATGTGAATTAGCAATCTGATGACCTTCAAAATTCAGGCCTGTGTGTTCTGACTCTAGTTTTAGTGTTCTAGGCAAACAGCTATCAATTTTTTAGGTCTTAGAATAATCAGTATATAAACATACCTTTGTTCTTCCACAATCATTGTAAAACCTTTTTTTTTCTTTTTTAATATCAAAAATCCCTCCAAAATCCCCATTGTCCAGGTTTTAAATTTTGGTTAAATAGTAGGAACTGGAAATTTCAAAAGCAACTGAAAGAGATCTCCAGAGTGCTTCCTGTATCCAGCTCTTCTGTATAAATCACTCTGTGGCAATTGTCCTGGAAATGGGATTAGAATGAAAAAACACTATGAAATCTGTTTTTATGGTCCAAGTTGCTTTATAGAAAACAAATCTTATTTTATGAATCTGGTGGATTCACTAACAAGCTGAACTGGAACCAGAAATGGGGTTAAAGAAATGAGATTAAAAATTGAGATGAAAGTTTGCTGAACTTCTACATGGCTTTGCTGTGACCACATTTACTTCTTGCATAGTTGCACTAGGTTTGCATGCTAAGATTTTGGTAGTGCCAGGGGAGGATGACTACAGGGGTGGTTTCTGAGAGAAGCTGTTAGAAGTTTCCCCTGCATCCAATACAGCCAAGGGCAGCTGGCTCCAAGACGAACCTGTTGCTGGCCAAAGTTGAACCCATCAGTGACAGAAGTAGTGTTTCTGTGGTAACATATTTAAGAAGAGGAAACATGACCCAAGCAATTTCAAGTCCCCATCTAGCATTACTGCATGAAGTTGCTGTATGACAGCACTTGCAACTGGAAGGAGAAGTCAGAATACATGAGAAAAACCACTCTTCAGACACCAAGGTCAGTAAAAAAGAAGGGGGAGGAGATACTTCAAACACCAGAGCAGAGTTTCACCTGCAGCCTGTGGTGAAGACCATGGTAAGGCAGGCTGCCTCCCTGCAGCCCATGTAGGTCCACAGTGGAGCAGATATCCATCCACAGCCTACGGAGAACAACATGCTGGAGCAAGTAGATGCCTAGAGGAGGTTATGACTCCATGGGAAGCCCACTCTGCAACAGGCTCCTGGCAGGACCTGTGGCCCTATGGAGAAAGGAGCTTATGCTGGAGCATGTTTGTCTAGATCACATATAAACAGAGGTTGGGCTTCCAAATGCTTGGTTCTTAGAGTAGAAATGGCAGCCCTGAATTATCAACTTAATTATATGCCTTATTTTCCTGTGTTGTACAAGGAAACTTATGGGCCTCAGAATGTACCTGGTGATTACTAAACCAGTTTTGTGCTGGGCATCGTGTTTCAGGAAAGGAATAACTAAGTCACCAGATAAGAAGTGTCAGAGAGAGTGAGCTACATGTGAAATTCCATCCCTTTCCAATTCCTCAGATTAACTAACACCTTTGAATTAAGTACCTATGTGAGACAAGGTTTTGCCGTTTTGCAGAGCTGTCTGATCTATAATTCTCTGCCTTTTTCTCAGTGGCAAACAACTTGCTGAAAGGACTTCATCTACAGAATTCAAGCAGCTTGAATTGGTCACCCTGGCTGAGCATATTGCCTACATGAGGGACTTAGACAAAGGTTTTCCTGTCTGGAAGGAGGTTAGGCAGTTCAGTCTAGTAGGCAGCCTATAACAGATGAGCAAAAAACTCAGCTGAATGGCTTAGCTGGCAATAGACTTAGCTCATAATTCACCCTACGAGGAAGAAAACAAATCAAGGATGGCTTCTGTGTGCTATCAATTTGTTTGGAGAAATATATCATGAGTTAAAATATGTATTTTTATTTTACCATTCTGAAAAAGGACTTTCTCCCTGTGTCTTCCCCAAAATAAATGGTCAGAAAGGAGATTTCTTGTCTTTTAAGAGAATTTTGAATATTTTTTCTTTTTATTTGAAGTATTAATTTACTGTATTACTTTGGAGGTTGGAACCAAATAGCCTTTAAAGGTCCTCTCCAACTCAAACCATTCTAAGATTCTATGATTTGGGAAGCTCATTTATTTTAAGCCATGCAGAAATTAGTCTAAGTCATGCCAGTGCTATAAAATAGATTTAATTTCATATCTGTCAGTTTAGATTTTGCTCCCCTTAAGGAATCTTTCCTTATAAACTTAATTCATGTTTCCCATGCTTTAGGAATAGTAGGGAGGGAAAAATGATTGGATATTTCATCACTCATTGGTTTTCAACCTTATTTTCATGACTTAAGTGTGATCCAAGACAGATTTTATACCTGTTCTGTGTGTAGATGAGTATCTGTCTACTTATTCTCAAATTCTTATCATTGAAGCTTGTAGCTAATGAGGCAGGGAAGTTGGAAAGAACTTGTATGGGTTTCAAATAAGCAAGTCACTAATTTAGGAGATTATGAGACACTAAGTTACTGGGGAAAAACAGAAAACCAATGGCATAAATATTTAAATCAGAGGGATTCTCTGCCCTTCTAAATAGTCATTATACTGAGTAACTGCAGGTACTGAAAAAGAAAGTTCTGGAGTATCATCCCTGATTCACTAATCTGCAATGACTCCTAACAGACACTGATCCACTGATCTTACAAACTTCTGATGGTGAAGCTTCCCTGACATCCTGGCCAAATTAGGTATCCTACATGTAGTGAAGAATATATGCCTCAAAGTGAAGAAGCATAAGATGAAAATTTCCCAGAAAATATCATTGATCTTGTCTTCTGAGAAATAGTATTGGTTAAATAACCACTCAGTAAGGGCAATACTTAAGGGTATATTGAAGAAGAGTTCTATTTAAACTGCTGCCATTCATCTTTCACAGGGAGCACAGAACTGGAAGAGCTTTCTTTTTTAAGGTCTGTGCCAAAAACATTCTTTTTGAATGTTAAACTGTATGTAATTCACTCTAGTGCAAAAGACTGAAAGGGCAAGTTCATTGTGCCAGGAGTTTCCTTTATATTGTATTGTCCTGCCTTCTTCAAGTGCAATTGAATTCATGGAAATCTGATGCCCTCAGAGGTGAAGGATAACATCTCCCTTGCTCTAACTTAAACTTGGAAATATCATGCTCTGGCTTTTACAATTTTAATGAATCTTTTGATTAATAATAAATAATAGGCAAAATAAATATCTTTATCCTATAGAATGGTCTGTATCCTAAACTTGTGCTCAGAAGAATTTACCCTGACTGACAAATTGATCTAATGAAAGAAGTTAGATCTATGTCAAAGTTTCCATTTTAACCCTCAGAAATCTTCAGGCTGTCTTTTGCATTTAAGCTAGTACAGCATCCATACATTAGCTCGAAGTTGACATGAAAAAGAAAAATGTAAATCATTACAGGAACATTTCTGTTTTGTTATTGAGTTTGGTTTTCCCAAACAATCAAGCAGTTCCTGCTTGACTAACAAGATTTCTTTGCTGTCATGTACATCTTAACTGTTGACATCTTGGATGGAGCTTTCTAGCTCTGGAGTCTCAATAACCCAGAAAATGAAGCCTCCAACAGTCATGTTTTCCATGTCACTCTTTCCGGAATATCTCTCAGCTCCCAGGATGAGCAATCTGACATTTCTTTCAATTCTCATCCTGCTACTGCAACGGGTCAAAGAATCTATCTTCTGTCCCATGGCCATGAGTGTTGAAACTAGGACCAAATCTGATGATGAATCCATACTAGTCAATTCTTAAAACTCCTAAGCCCAGAGATGTTTAACTGAATTAAAATTCTCCAACCTTCCTACTATAGGGGGAAACAGAACACAGGAGGTAGCTTTGCTAAATTCAAAGTACTGAGTTAGGCAATAAAATTCAGAATTCCAGTGTTTAACTGGAAGATACCTTTCTAAAATATGTTCAAACAAATTACAAGGCACATGTTACAAATGTTGATATGTCCATTCATTACATCCAGAGGAGTAAATTAAAGTGTTAAGGAGTCAAGGTCAACTTTGATGGTAACAGTTAATGTCCTGCTATATTTTTTTAAAGGATAACTTCATGTCTTCATAGTGAATATTTTAGGATGGCTGCTTTGTGAGGGCGAGCAACTGCAAATCTAGTTGGAGAGCTGGTGCCTACTTTCCAAAATGTATTCTAGGATAAGGCAGAAATCATGGACTNAGAGTGTGTCAGGAAGGGGAGTGGAATAGCCGCTCCACCTGTCCCTTCCCTTCCCCAAACCTTAAACCACAACAACTACATAAGAACTGATGTAGTAATGGAAGACTGTTTTCTATGTGAGTTGGTATGGGCTGCTCAGAGAACTGTTGTCTAACTGGAGAACAAAATGCATTTGTAGAGTTATTGGAGAATAGGAAAACATACATGTACGTTTCTTAGTGACATCGGAATTTCAGGTCAAGATCTACACTGTCATTTGTTTATTCTTTGATGTTCCATGAACAAATAAAAAATCAGAGATCTGAGCATTAGCTTACCTTTATCCTGTTTTTCTGCAAAACTATCAAGTCAAATCAATGGCAAGAAGGAACACTTTTTTTAAAGGATCTTTTTGTAAGTCATCTCACAGAAGACAAACTTTGATCCATAGAACTCATTTAAGGCAGGGCTAAGCTTAAACCTTTCAATTTTTTGGTCTAATAGTTATTCCTACTTTTAATTAAGTTAGATGTCAGAAATGAAACATTACTTTGAAGATGAGGAGATGGATTACTGATAGTTGGCTTGCTGTGCTTACCTTGTTCCTAAGCACTGACATTTAAGCTGGTTTTATTTCTTGACTTGCTCTAGCATTTTTCAAAATCAGAAAAACAATGTCATAAATTATCCTTCTGCCTAGCTGTTCAGCTATGGCTGCTTTGCTGGTTGCTCTAAACAGTCAAAGGAGTTTAAAGCAAACGTTCTTATATTTATTAGTTTTCTTGGCCACTCTCTACCAAAGGAATATATCTTTAAAGAAAGCCTACAATTTTGGTTTTGGTTTCTGTTTGTTTCTTTTATTCTCTATATCTGACTGGTACTGTTGACTGATACTGATAAAGATCCACTAAAGTAAAAGGAACTCAGCTCATTAAACCTTCAGAGGAGTTGACTTGAATATTACTAATTGGTTATTTTTAGCACATCTTTTAAATATGAAATTGTGAAAGGTGAAAGAATATACTAGAATGATGCAACAAGGCAAAAAGGGGGAGCTACCCTTCTGTGAGAGGACAGAGGAGTATTATATATCCTATACAGAATGTTTGTAAAAATATTAAAATTATTTGGCTATCTTGTAAAAAAGTAGAATATTTCATGTCCTATATTTACTAAACCATGTGCATTTGCACAATGTGAGTGTAAAGTCCTGTAAGCAAGATGGGTTATAGCTATCTCCATGCTTTATTCCTGAAATTTGTGGACTTTCCCTCTTCTCAGGCTCTTGCTCTGTTATGTAAGTTGGGCCTCTCCTTTCATTGTATGCTTTTTCTGATTGAACATAACATTATAAAGGTGCTTCTTTATGTGCAAATTATTACATAGGTGCATGACTCTTTTCTGTGTCTGGTGTTATGCCACTGCTGTCCATGAAGTTTATGGTGATTCTCGCCAGAAGAAGCAAGACAGTCAAAACTAATGACTAGTAATCATGTTTTACTTGCTGAAGAGAATATGATTCATAAATGGGCCGTATTATGTGCTATGAGTGTCTGGCTTTTGGGTAAGAGTAAGAACCTTTCTTAGAAATGAGGTGTTAAGAAGAAAAATGAAGAAATTTGATTGTTAACGTTGATACATCCTTCCCCCAAGTGACAACACAGCCTTCATTCATTGGAATGAAGTATCTACTAAACTAGTAAAACTGTCTTAGCTTATCTGATAGTATCTTTATGCTAGCTTTCTTGGGAAACAAAAGCTTAATTTTGGTACTAGATAGGTGTTCATCAGCAGAGTGGTTTAGAAGTCTGCCTTCCATCATTATATAGTGGCTAATGGAGTGTAAGTATTACTCTTCTGCTTAGAAGTGTTTGACATCTATTTATCCTGAAAGATATATTACTTGGACATGACAGTGCAGATTTTTCTCCTCAGAAAGGGCAAAAAGATTCTCATAAAACTCAGATTAGACAACAGAGGCACTGATGTACGTACCTAGTGCATCAGTCATCTTTCCCAGTAATGTGACTATGTTGCAAACACAAAATTTTCTTTAGGAAACTCCATTTTCTGACTTTGTCTCACACTCTGCTATCATAGGATCATAGGGCAATTCACACTGCCCCTTATGTCTCCGATCATAACCTGGAACATCAGGTTCAGCTGAAGGGTCAGCTTTATCTCATAGGGACTTGAAACTGTCCAAGATGTCCAACTGGAGATAGGGGACTCCTGATAAACCTGCTTGTTTGCCCGATTATGGAGATGGCTCTCGCCCTTGGAGGATGCTGCCTCCAAAGCCCTGCCAGCTCCCAGAGCTCCATGATCCTTCAGAGTTGCCTCCCCAGCAATCCCACCTACCAGCTCCTTGAGTAAGCCAAAATCTTTCCTGAAAAACTGGGTCTTGTTTTTCTTTGGATTTCCTTACACAGAAATTTGACTGCTTCAATCCATTCAGGACTTTGATAACGTCCTTCTGCTCCTGGTCAATATTCATTGTATGTTTGTGTTAAGTAAACACATACATGTATATGCAATGTTCTGCTTTCTCTCTGAGCATCAAGCTCTCAGACTCCCCAGGGAACTGCCAAGAGCAGCTGGGTAGACCAGAGTCCTGCATGGACATTTTCTCTGCACATAGTAGGACATATGAACCTAGCAAATTCCTCTCAAATGTCTTTTTTTTTTTTCTTTTTTTACTATAGTTAATGACAGCTTCAGCTGTATTCTTGAGTAATCTCTTTTCCAAGATTTGAGAGCTTGCTTTCATGAGCAAAGTCCTCTTCCCTGTGTTTTAAAGTGGTCTATTTTGTTTCTGCCACTGCTGTCTTCCATTTTTCAGGCAGCAGCTCACTGAGGATAGAGCCCAGTTTGCATATTCTACTTATGGGAAAAAAATCTGCATAACAGATCACATAAATCTATCATAAATAAAACAAATTTGTTAAATAATATATACAGAGACTAAAAACTCTGCTTACTGGGAATTTGCCACCTAAGCAAGTAATGCATGTTTTGTAGCTTTCAGTGAATGTTGTTTTTTTTCTAAGAAAAACCATGAGAACTAAATACAAAATGTTACCTTTGAATGACATTCAGGAAATGGCACAAACAGAAAATGCCAAAAAAGTAGGGTTTTACATGGAAACTGATGTTGTCTCTAACTTGCTTCACTGAAAATATGAATTATTCTGAAATGTTACATTAAAGTTAAGATAGTAGTTTGTTAGTTTTGCTGACCTTAATTAAAGGTTAGCAAAGATTTTTGTAATTAGCTTCTACACTAACAAAACCCCACATCTTGTTTAACAGTATAGAAACCACCAGTGCTATTTACTAGAACAGATGGTGAAACTCCTCCTTAAGTGAAAACTGATCCAGCTGATTAATTTGATTATTCTGGTATATGATAATATTAAGAACAGTGGGTTAAGTACTATTTTTTTGTGAAAACCAGATCAGGTCTCTCTAGCTCCTAGTGAAGCCTAGGGCTCCACTTTTACAGCTGTATGACTGCAGCTTTATGGGCAGAGCTGAACGTTAGTAAGGAAGTAGGAAGATACGCCTAAGGTCTGACTTGGTCCCAAAGCTGTTAGTGGTGATGCCGAATTAGATAAAACAATTCATGAGCAACTGTGATAGGTGGAAAACTTCTCTTCTTTTTCTCCATGTCCATTTAAGGAAGTCTATAAACAGGTGAGTGGTGTAATTCTGGAGTAATTTGATTGCTATTTCTAAAGTATATGTCGATAGAAAGGGCTATAACTGAATATGCACACAGTGCTACTGGTAAGGATTGTGTCAACCTGTGCATGAGACTGAGATATGGTCAGCTGTACAATCATAATGGTTGTTAACTGGAGTGAGAACAGTGTTGTCCCAAGTATCAGCTAAAGTGAAAGAAAATTCATTTGTTCTAAGTGTCTCAGTAGCAGGCTGCAATATGTGAAAACTCAGTAATGCTGGTCCACTAACATTAGAGGAAACTACATGCGAAATCACAAGATGTGGAGGGTAAAAGGATATACTCTTACAAAAGCAGCACCTGTTAAGCCACAAAATCAGTATAGAAGTAATCATCATGTTTAAAAAAGATAAGCCATCAGGTAGATCTGCAAGACAGTGAGCAACTCCATCCTAAAGAGTATCCTAAAGCAATGAGGAAACTGAGACAGAACCCTCGAGCAGGATTTTGCCTTCTGTTTTCTCTCATGAAATCTTAAGACACAAGTGCGAACTATGATATGCTTCTGTCATCTACTGAAGAAACACAGCAAGTGAACTGAAAAGCTCTACTGAAAGATGTGGATAAGAAGGTCTTATTAAGCTGTCTTGGGGTTTGCAGAACTGGTGCTTGTGTGCTCCACTTTGATGAGGGTAATAGACAGAAACCCTAGGAAATAGGTTTGTTAGAACAAGCAAGAGGAGTGCCACAGTTTGATGTGTCTCAGATAATGAGAAGTTGCCTTCCATATTCAGTGGTGGAAAAGTGCACAGGTCATTTCCCCCCGCTCTTAACCCAAGAGCTACCTTCACTGTGAAAGAAACTAAGAAATACCATGAAAGAAACTAAGAAATACCATGAAATTAAGAGATGATCCATTCTACTGGCTTCAGTTCCAAATACAGATGGCTTCTTTGGGTCTCCTAGATCAGGCAATATCTGTTTCTTTGTTTCTAGTGTCATATCTCATAGAAAGCACTGTTTTAAAGTATATCCTTTCCACCTAAAAATTAATATTTCATAGATCTTGCCTGATTTTTTCTGACATTCCTAGGAAACTACCATAGGTTATGTTCTTAGCTGTGACTTAAACACTGTTCCATATCACACCTCCTCACTGGTGGCTCTTCTTACTCTTTTCAAAACACCTTCCATTTAAAATTGCTTAATATCTCTACTCAGGGTGTCGAAGTTTTCCAGCCAGTGGGGAGAGATTTTTTTCAAGGGTAAAGATTTTTAGCTGCCTAACTGAAAATGTCAAGTTGGACCATTACCAAATGTAGCATTCTTCCAGCACACATTAATCTTGCACATGGGATACACCTCTAAGGAGTGCTAAACATAGCAATTAGACCAGCTGAATCCAACTGTAGACAAAATAAAGTCATAGGAATAATCCTGAGAACAAGGTATCAGATTTGAAAGCCCCAAAAGAATCTAAGTTTGTATTTCCTACCTTCTGGTAAGATCATGTTGCATGCATCCTTTTCAGATATTATAAAAGTCATGCAAAACAGCTGGTAGTCATCTGGTGAATCCTGTGCAGTGGTTCATTCAGGTTTCTGGTTTTCTTTCACTTACTTGTTCTTTTTTCTTTCTTTCCTAAAAATTTTTGTGAATTTTGTGAGTGATAGAGGAGATAGTATACAATTCCTCTTTAGTACATATGTTGCTACTTACTTCTACTGGGTCTTTAATTATTTTTGGTTTTATTTTTGTGATATGCTGTCCTGATTGTAAATAAACACTTACTCTGAAATCTTATCTGAGCATCCTGTGGCTGTTGCAGATTCCCCACAGTAACCTTACAAGAAATTAAAGGGTTCAGTTTCTATTTCCCAGACAGGAAAGCTGAGGGTTGGGTGTAATGAATAGTCCACATGAGAATCATCGTTCAGCTGGGGAAGACAGAAATCTGTCTCCCAAATACTCCTATGTATTATCCATGAGTAATAAACCATCGAAAAAGATATTAACCATGATATTATTTGTTTTATTCCACTGATTAGGAACATCATCTTTTGTTTCTGCTAGTAATCTCAGCATGTACAACATCAGGGTTGGAATATTCCCTTTGGTTTGAAACACTGAAAATTAGAAACATGATTGTACTTTATACTAATAAGTCTTGCAGTTTCTCTAATAGCAAAATTCTGTTTACAAAAGACAAGAGATTGGTCTTTCTTGTGGCATGTGCAGTTCTTTAATCTAAACTATGTTTTGGTTAAGTGAAAATAAGCTATATGAAGCTCTTCCTTGTTTTCATCTTGGGTTACAGACAGCAGAGGTGGTGCAATTTTGTGCACAAGAAAATATTCAAATTTCTTTGTGACTGCAACATTTTTAAAATAACCTTTGGGCTGCTGTTAAGACAAAACCTTTGTGGAGGATTTTACCTTTATAAACTGACACAGACCTATGCAGCACACTATTAAGAAGCCCATTTGCAGCACCTTAACCAAACTAGATTAATCCTGCAAATATGAGAGATTTTTGATCATTCTGTACTGTCAGGAAAACCTGCTAACATCTTCAGACACAGCTCTATGGGCAATTCTTGTCTATGTACAAACATTCTCGATTCTGCTGGCACCTATGTTTGGCCAGCCTTAGAAGTTCTTCTTCTTTTTTTTTTTTTTCTTGAAGATAGATAGTGAGCAATGTGAGACATATTTTGTGCTGAGATTCAAGGAAAATCTAAAATGATTCCTAAAAAGACAATTCAGTTTCTGACTTAATTCCAGTAGCATCACCAATTTCCTTCATTCTATCTCCTGCAGGATCCACTTCCACCATCTTCAGCACTTTAAACATTATGAGAATACTTATTGAAAAAACCTAACCAGTAATTAACTACCATCTCTCCTGATTACCTCATCTCTGCCTTAGCAGTGGGAAAAAGGGTTATTATCACTAATAATCACAGCATAAATAGTACCCTTCATTAACTGCAGCCCTGTAATGGCAATTCCCTGTTTCTTTAGGGTCTACAGCACCAGCAGCACAGTGAAGAAAGTGTTGAGAAGGTTTCTTCTCATGTTCATCTCATCTTGGTATGTGCTGAGCCAAGTGCAATCTGCAAGTGTGACTAGCATTTGGGGAAAGACAGCAAATTGTGGGAAGTCCAGAACCCTTGATTTTCCATCTAACAGAAGTTTGATTTAGTGTGGCTATCTTGGCTATGCCAGAAGAAAACCAAGACAAAAATCAGTAGCTTCTGATGCTGCAGTGTTTTAGTGTAAAATCATATGCTAAACCCAAGATTCTATTTTCTCAGCAAGAAAAAGATTTTACTCTGTGCTGTCACTCACAATCTTGTGAAAATAAAAGTGATGGATGAAACTTCTGCATTATCAGAGATATGAATTCTCAAGAGTTTGTGGAAGAGGGGTTTAAAAGAACTCCACCTCAAATTTGTTTGACTTAAGAGAATAACTCAGTACTGCTGGATAGTGCTCTTGCTCCTGGGTGTTGAGCTGCACATAGTAACTGAGGACTATAAACTAGAGAAATGTAAATGAAATCCTTTACTGTGACATCTAAATACTTGCAAATCAGCACCTCAGATGATTTAAAGCTATTTCCAATGAGATGTCACCATCCCAGGAAGGAATTAAACTGCTTCATTTGGCAAAATATGTCCACAGAATTGCTGGTATTTTAAAGAACAGTGAAATGTCAGGACCTCTCTCTTAGGGTTTTTTTTTTCTTTCCTTTCCTTTCATGATACCCATCCAAGAAAGTATACTGATATCTTTTTCTTTTGAGGAAAAATGAAGTTGCTCTGGATCCACAAAACCCACTTTGACCTATAAGGAGGAGCAAAAGATGATTACAATTGCATTAAGTGCATCTCAAAACGTCTGCCAAAAAATCACATTTTTTTTAAAAAGGGAAAAATGACACTACTAAGAAAATAATAATGAGGAATGAGAAAGCAGTAAATTTTAGTGGTTTTGAAAGAAAGAAATTTTTCCACCAAAATCTATTCTTACTTTACAATTTCTGTATCCTGGATGGGTGACTTGTGTCAGAGATGAGAAAGATGACATTAGCAGAAAAGTTAAGGACAACTGAGAGGTTAGACTCACTCTTAAGAAGTGTTCTTGTGGTTGGAAGTATGATTCTCTACAAACAATACGAAGAGCTCCAGACCTATTCTCTGTTACTGGAAGTCATAAAAAAATCACAGAATCATAG
>VYZX01002274.1:0-12558 GCA_013401335.1 Brachypteracias leptosomus | reverse complement strand
AACATATTCCAAGGATTTAAACACCCTGAGACCTCAGCTGGTGCCCAGAACCTCTGGATGAGCCAACACTTGACCAGCCACTGAGTTTATTCAAGGAAAAGCCTTTTTAAACTCTGCTCCATCCTTAAATAACTCCTGAGGACACCACTTGAGCTGTGCGTGGCCACACGTAGACATCTGGCAGAGACACCTGCCTGACCCAAGCCATGGAGCTCCAGCACTGCCACCTCTTGGCAAAGCCCTCAAGATCTGGCCACCACCAGGCACACCTAGCAAAAAGCTTTGAAGAGAAGAGCACCAATGGAAGGAAGGCACCAAAACTTCTCCAGGAGGTGATGGAGCAAACCCACCTGCCCCAGGAACCCCAAGGAAAGCCCCTTTGCTCTCCTGGCCATCCTCCAAACAGGAATCTCTCCTCCTGGTTAACTCCAGATCTCCAGCTCCTCTCCAGGGCACTGGGGAATGTGTTATTATAGAACTTTTTCCTCATGTCCAACCTAAATCTCCCCTTTCCTACCTTCAAACCATCACCCCTCATCCTGTTGCCACAAACCCTTGAGAACGGATCTTCCCCACCTTCCTACAGGCCCCATTTGAGGACCTTTGCTCCATCCTTAGCCTCCTTCTCCTGGGGCTTGGAATCTTGCAGGGTTGGGCCAGCCAGTCACAAGATGCCTCTTTCCTGGCATCAACTCCAGCATCTCCAGCCAGGACAGGGAAGCTCAAGAGACATGAAGAACAGGGGAGGAAGAGGAGAGAAGTGAGAACATTCCTTTCAACACCCCCAAAGGGAGGTCAGTGCAGGATGGGACGTGTCCTGGAGCATGGGGACCACCTCTGACCATCTCCACCACCTTCCCTCCCATCCCCACCACCCTCCCATGCCCACCCAAGGGGTCATGCAGCCCCAGAGGGTCCCTCACTCTGCAGCAAGGTTCTGCTGAAGGTGGTTTTGCAGGGAGCCAGCTCTGGACCACAGGTTGGAGCTGTCAGGAGCCTTCCTCCCTTCCCCTCCCCAACGTTCCCACTCGCATCTCCACAGCCTTGGGCCCATGGCCACCCAAACCACAGCCTAATTGGATGTGTCAACGGGCCCTGCTGAGGAGCATCTGTATAAAAAGAAATGTTCCTGCTCTAAAAGCCTCGGGATGACATAAAATTGGAAGAGGAGAAGGGATGGGAAGGCCACGTTCTCCTTTATAGGGAGCTTCTGGCATCTTCCTCCAGGAGCTGTTGAGTGTGAGGTTTTTAGATCTTCATCCAGCACTTCCAGATCTTTTTAGTCCATGCTCCATTGGGGTGGTGAAGAAGGTCCACAGCTCATCTGAGATGTGTCTCCTGAAGATGGAGCAAGCTCGGGGCTGCTCAGTAATGAATCAGGGACTGGGTTGGGTTGGAAGGGACCTTTAAAGATCATCTAGGGCAACCCTAGCTCAGCAGCCAAGAGGTAGAAACTATCTACCTATGTAAAAACATGAAGAACATAGATCCCTGCTGGTTCTGCTGGCCCCAGATCCCCTGGTCTCCCAGTTGCCTCTTGTCCAACCTCAACCTCCCATGGGGCAACTTGAGGCAGGTTCCTCTTGTCTTGTTCCTTGGGAGAAGAGCCCGACCCCCCCTGGCTCCAACCTCCTCTCAGGGAGTTGTGGGTATCCAGAAGGTCTCCCCTGAGCCTCCTTTGCTCCAGGCTCAACCCCCCCAGCTCCCTCAGCTGCTCCTCACCACACTCCTGCTCTACACCCTTCCCCACCTTCCGTGCCCTGGGGGTTGTGGTGACCCCAGGGCAGGACCCAGCCCTTGTCCTGGTTGACCCTCATCTCATCCAGCCTGGCCAGACCCCTCTGCAGAGCCTCCTAGTCTCCAGATGAACAAATCTGGACGCTGCCTTTGCTGCTTAGGCACCTAATTAAAGGTTGGACTTGATGCTCCAGGAGATCCTTTCCAACCTCAATGACTCTCTGACTCAACTGAACCCCCCTCTCCCTTTTCCAGGGCTGAGGAGCCACCGTGCAGAAAGCAGCAACAACCACCTCTGATGGAACCCACCAAGTGGCAGATCCTTTTTCACTCCAGCCTTGCTGTGGTTTTGGCCAAGCCCCAGAAGCTGCCAGGACCAGCTGCACATCAACACACAATTGAAGTGGGACCAGCAGCCTCGGGATGACAGAAACGAGCTGGGGAATTTATTGGCTCATTAGGAGGCAGAGCAAGGTTGGCAAGGGAAGGGGGAGGTGGGGCTGGTGACTCAAGGGGTGGCAGGTTTCCATCTCCTGCTGGACCATCATCCTAGAGGGTGCTGAGCTGGGGAGGACAGAAAAGGGGCATTGTCCCAGCTCAGGCCTTCGGGAGGCTCTGCTTTGTTTGTCTTTCCATGGGGGAAGGTGTTAACCTCTTCCTCCTCCTCCTCCTTCTTCTCCTTCTCCTCCTCCTTCTTCTCCTCCTCCTCCTCCTGAAAGTTTTCCCACTCTGCCTCCTGCTCCCCCCCTCCTCTTGCAGCCTCCTCACTCCACGTTGCACCACCACTGTCACCCTGCCCCTGGAGGTGCCCCAAGCTGGGTGAACCCAGTTAGATACCTCCTGCTTGACGTTCTCACCCCTCAACATAGAATCACAGGATAGTTTGGGCTGAAGGCACCTCCAAAGGTCATCTAGTCCAACCCCCCTACAAGAAGAAGGGATGTTTCAAACAAGGCAGGTTGCTCAGAGCCCCATCAAGCCTCACCTTGGATGTCTCCAGGGATGGAGCCTCCACCCCCTCTCTGGGCAACTTGTCCCAGTGATGGGGAGGAGAAGGGGCTTCAGTCTGGTAGCAAACAAGTGTCCTGGCCGTTGGACATCCCACCTCTAAGGTGAAGGCACCTCCTAGTTCAGTGCTGTTGGTCTGCAATGAGAAGCCAAACCCTTCCTCAGCTCATATTTGTGATTTGTGGTTTAGAGAAGCAGCTGAGATGCTTGATGAGTGATGTGGGTCCTCCATGAGTCTGGTTCTTCAGGCAGGCCAAGGATGTCCACCACCACAGAGCTCCTCTGATGTCCCCCCACAGCTCAGAGAGAGAGCACAGCAGTGATGTCCACCCTCAAGAAGAGGGGAGAACCTCCAAACGATGACTCTTAGGTGGCCACAGAGGTGACGTTTCTGCCTGGGAATGTTCGTCTTTAAAAGTTTTCATTATTTTTTGGATCAATTGAACTTGTAGCTGAACCAGCCCAACCTGGGCTGAAAACATGAAGGATTTTTATTCCTAGAAACACCAATTTTGCAATTTCAGTTCTCACTGGAGGTCACTTTGTTGCCAGAAGAGGATTGATGGGCCTGAAATCTCCGTTTCTCCCCCTCCAATCCTGCTAAAGAGGAGCAAAGCCATTATGGGGATGAGCTCCAGTGGAGCTGAGAACATCCCAAGCCCTCAGTGTTCAAAATTGGCAGTGAGAGGACAGTAAATCTCTGCTGAGCCCTTTCCATGATGCTCGAGGCGTCAAGTAAATCCAGGAGTTAATCCTCTTGGAGGCACCTCTTGAGCAACTCTTGCTACTGGCCAGGAGAACATGGAGAGAGAAAGTCTCAACTGCTCCTGTTTGCAATTCAAAATACTCCTCCAGGATTGTCCAGGAACATTTCTGACCTTTGTTCCCATAAAAGGTGCTTATTTAGGTTCTACCCCTACAAACCCTTCCAGGGAATCAAGCCTGGGTCCCAAAGGGCTGGTGGACACTGAGGTTTGGTGGCCTGACAAAGCTCAGCTTTGGAATGGTTGGGGTTGGAAGGGACCTCTAAGGTCATTTTGTCCAATCCCCTACAAGAAGAGGGACATCTCTACCTAGGGCAAGTTGCTCAGAGCCCCATCAAGCCTCACCTTGGATGTCTCATGAATTTATTTGACAAGGAAACCTTCCCAAAACCCAAACCTCAAGCGATGCCCTGGCAAGAGCACCAGGATTATTCTAGTCTAGAACAAGGGATTTGGGTTAACTGGGATTCTGAGGCATGGTAGGGTCTAGAAGAGGATGGGTTGGCTTGAGGAGCTCGTGTCGGTGCTCAGCAAAGATGGGTCTGAAGCTCAGGGAACTTTGCAGCTCTACTTTTGAACGTTTCCCCTCCCTTTTGGGCATGTGTCCAACTGGTGTCGCCAGCCAACGACCCTACCTCAGGTTCCTCTGAAGATCTCCTGGTGACAGACTGAGGCTCCAGAGGTGTTGGGGCTGCTGTGGGCTCTGAGGATGAGCCTCCCACCACATGTCCATGTAATTCACAGGGTAGAAGCTCCAAAGTGCTTCTGCTTCTCATTTTTCTCTTCCAGCTGCAAGGAAATTTGTGCCTCAGCCAAGCCAGCTTAGAGAGCAAGAGTGGCAGCCACAGGAAAAAGGCAGATTTGGCATCAAGCTTTGGAGACTTCACTTTAGGTAGGGCTCAGACATTGGAGAAGGTTCCTGGAGACTCGACCTATCATCCAATTTCCTCCTTCTGCCCCCAAACCCAAACACTCCATGGAGCACGACTGAGAATTGAGGGGAAAATGTCTCATTTCAGAAAACAAAGGGCAAGGACAACCCCTTCCCCCCTCCCAACGTGGTGCAATCAGAGCTCTTGGTCTCCCTTAATTAGTCCTGATTTCAATTGCACTGAGAGACACACCCTGGAGCTGCAAATCAACCCTGGGGAGGTGGAACAAGCCCCTTCCTGACAAGCATCTGGAAGGTGGAAGAGGTGGTGTCAGCTTGTGGGCCACAAGCTGGGATAGATCTGCTCAGAAAGGAGAGTTCTCAGAATGGAAAATCGTGGGAAATTGAAGAAAAAGGAGGAAAAAAAGCAGCAGTGCTTGGATCTAAAACATCTCATGGAGCTTGAGAGGGTTTCAGCAGGAGGAGTCTGAGTGCTGGGAGCTCCTGGGAAATATCCCTCCCATGGCAAGCCAGGATCTTCTCATTAAACCCAGCTTGGGAGGGAGGAATCATCATCTGGAAGGTCAGGGAAGAGAGTCCTAATGAATGCCCAAGGAGGATTTAAGGGAATAATGTCTCCCAGGTGGGGCATGTGAGTTGGGGTCACTTCTGACAACTGCAAACGTGGGGAACCTACAGGCAAAGGTTTCTCCTCTACCTTTCCTCAGTGTCCCTGTTGGCACCAGGGTTGTTTGCAACCCCTCTGGTGGCCTCTGGGAAGAGGTTTAAAGGGTCACTCATGTTGCAAAAGGTGAGGAAGGCAATGGTAGAAGGTCTCTGAAAGGTCTAGGGTGGGTTCTGCTCCACCAAGAGCTTCCTTTGTGCCCCTGAGCAAGTCACAGAGTGAAGTTCTAGAGAAGGATCAGTCTGTCTATGAAGCCAGGCTGGGAGAGTTGGGGTTGTTCAGCCTGGAGAGGAGAAGGCTCCAGATGGACCTTAGAGTGACCTTCCAAGACCTGAAAGGGGCCTACAGGAAGGTGGAGGAGGATCTGGTCACAAGGGTTTGGAGTGACAGGAGGAGGGGTGATGGTATGAAGGTAGAAAAGGGGAGATTTAGGTTGGACATGAGGAAAAAAGTTCTTTAATATGAGGGTGGTTGATCAGTGGAATGGGCTGCCCAAAGAGGGGGTGGAGGCCCCATCCCTGGAGTCCTTCAAGGTCAGGCTTGATGGGGCTCTGAGCAGCCTGCCCTAGGTAGAGATGTCCCTGCTGGTGTAGGAGGATTGGACCAGATGAGCTCTAGAGGTCCCTTCCAACCCAACCCATCCTATGATTCTATGCCTTGTGTGCATGGTCTTCTGCCTGATGAGTTTGTTTGACCTCCACATGTCAAACAGAAGCAAAGAGAGGGGAAAATGGATTTACCTTTCTAGGAAACAAAGCCCCCAGATGGAAAAGGTCCCTCTTTTGGGGGGGTGGAGGTCACAGGTTCCTTGTTGTGTCATGGCTCCAGGAAGGTGCAGCAAAGTTCTTCCCTCCAGTACCTCTGATCCAGACCATGGCTCTTCTCTCTGAAACAGAGAAGTGCAAGAGGTTGGGGAGTCATGATCCTCTTTCCACCAACTACAAACCAAAGTCAAGGTAGAAACATTGCCTCTGAAGGCTTAGTAGTCCTCCAAACCCTTCTGTCCATGTCCCACCACAAAATAGTGGGAATTTAGGAAGAAAATGCACTTTTACCCCAGTGAAACCAGGGCAAAATACCACAGGGGCAATGAAATGGTTATTTCTTCATCTCATGGCTCTTCTGGCATCTCAAAGGGTCACCACACTTAACACAACTCAACATCTCAAAGGTAAACCCACCAAATTGTACAATGATGTGTCACCAACGTGGAATCTTCTTAGAGAAAGCAGATGGAGGTTGCTGCTCACTTTAGCTCTCAGTAATTAAATTAAAACTGAAGCAAAACTGAAGAGAAAAGGTCCTCTCCACACACAGGAGAAGCATCCTCAGATGGTGGAACTAACTGCCATGTGTTATTAAAGGCAAGAATGTGGAGAGATCAAAAAATAAAGAGAGGTAGAGGCTGGATTTGAGTTAAAGGAATATCAAGATTTGATGGAGGTGCTAAATGTTGGAAGGTCTTTCATTGCCTGTTGAGAAGATTTGTGGAGAGGGTCTAAATCTCAGCTGTGGAGATACTATTAACTCCTTGACTGGCAAATTTGCACCAGGGGATGTTTAGGTTGGACATTAGGAAGAAGTTCTTCACTGGCAGAGTGGTCAGGGACTGGCCCAGGCTGCCCAGGGAGGTGCTGGCGTCACCATCCCTGGAGGGGTTCAACACACGAGTAGATGTGGAGCTTTGGGACATGGTCTGGGGGGCAGGGAGCTGTTGGACAAAGGTTGGACTTGATGATCCTGGAGATCTCTTCCAACCTAAATGATTCTCTAAATTAACCTGCAGCAGCCCTATGGGGAGATTTTCTGTAGGGTATTCCCAGTGTTTGCTTTGGACCTACAGCTTGGGCAGGACACATGGTGGTGGAACCTGGGACTCATCTACAACCCCAAGGAAGGGAAAACTCCATGATCACCATCTCCAAGGCCCCTGTGATGAAGATGGGGCTGGGCTCCCAGGCCCTGCTGGAAATGTTATTAACTTGGGCTCCTTGGCTTCACAGCCAAGACTTTCCAAGTGCTCCTACCCACCTCTTCCTCCAGAGACAGCCACGCCCTGGCCAGGGCTTCCACTGCTGCCTGGCCCAGCAAGTGACAGAGTAAGTGAGAATCCAGCAGGGAGGAAACCTTGGAGACATCTCCCTCAAGCAGAGAGGACACGGTTGACTCAAGAACCTGAGAGCAGCCAAGGACGTGCTCGCGGCACCTCCCAGCCCGGCCCAAGGTGCTGAATAACCCAGAGGAGGGAGGGAAAGATGGAGTCAAAGAGTGAAATTAAAGAAAATAATTAAAAAGAAAGTAGGTGTGTGGGAGGGAAGGAGCCGAGTGCTCAAAATAACAACTAGAGTTTGAGTGTGACATGTTGGGAGGTGCCTCTAGGAAGCTGCTTCATCCTCCCATCCTTGTAGCAGCATCTCTGACTAGAATCATGGAGTGGTTTGGGTTGGACCTTTCAAGGTCCTGAGCGGGGACATCTGCAACTATCTCAGGTTGCTCAGAGCATCATCCAACCTCCCCTGCAATGGTTCCAGGGATGGGGCAGCCACCACCTCTCTGGGCAACCTGGCACAGGCTCTCACCACCCTCAACACCAACAATTTCTTCTTCTCTCTGGTCTCAATCTCGCTCTTTTAGTTTCAAACCATCTCCCCTTGTCCTGTCCCAACAGGTCCTGCTCAAAACTCTGTCCCCATCTTTCTGACAGGCCCCTTGAAGTCCTGCAAGGCCCCCAGAACGTCTCCCCAGAGCCTTTTCTTCTCCCAGTCCCAATCTCCCAGCCTGGCCTCCCAGCAGAGCCTTCCAGCCCTCCCACCATTGCTGGGGCCTCCTCTGGCCCCGCTCCACCAGCTCCATGGCTCTGCTGTGCTGAGGACTCCAGAGCTGGCCCCAGCAGGTCAGGACCCCCCAGGTCTCCCAACACCTCTAGAACAAGAGAGCTGAATTTAAATTAGTCTGGAACGGATTAAAACAACCTTCCTCCGTTTAGTACAAGCTCATCAATGAGCTCTAGGGCTTTGGGGAAGGTCCAGGAATGCAACAAACTCAGGATCACTCGCTCCACAACCCCCCTGGTTTGGATTTTGGGGGGGAAAGGATTGATTGGCATCTCCAAAACCAAACCAAGCCCATTCTTCCCACTCTGCTTCCTGCAGACCCAGGTTGAGGTCAACTCATCATCCCTCCAATGCTCTGCTCCTCTGCTTTTGATCTCAGCTGGAGCCAGGAAACACCAAAGAAGCCACAAAAGGCGGTGGGGGATGGAGGAAGGGGGAAGAGCAAGCAAGGAAAGGGAATTGAACTCTTCAGAGCCCCAGCAAATGGGGATGGGATGATGTCATTTGATGGGTCTCTAATCTACGTGCCAGCCCCTCCATCATCTTTAGGAGCTGAAATGCATCAACAGCTTCGCTTGGAGTTTGGCAAAGGAGGGAAGAGATCACAAAGCAGGGGGAGAAAAAATTCCTTTCATGCATTTGGGCTTGTAGAAGCTTCAGGGATCAAAGCACCATTCAAGAGAAGCTCCATCAACGCTCTGCTTGAGCTCCCTCTGCCATTGCCACCAGGAGAAGCTCCATCAATGCCCTGCTTGAGCTCCCTCTGCCATTGCCACCAGGAGAAGCTCCATCAATGCCCTGCTTGAGCTCCCTCTGCCATTGCCACCAGGCTCCAAGAAAAGAGACTTTTTACTGAAACAACCAAGGTGAGGCTTGATGGGGCTCTGAGCAACCTGCCCTAGGGTAGAGCTGTCCCTGCATCTTGTAGGGGGGTTGGACTAGATGAGCTTTGGAGGTCTCTTCCAACCCAACCCATTCTATGATCTTGGGTCTGTCTGACCTGGGCAAAAATTCAAGTAACCAGCCCCAAATCCAGCTCAACCTTCATGTGTTATGAATCTAGACCTATCCCACCACCAGATTATGCCCAGTTTGGTCTTGCAAAGTGTCCTTGGGTGCTGAAGGAACTCACCCTTTATGTCTACTTAAAGTCTTCTTCAGCTTGGTGTGATGACAAAAAGCCTCCTCTGGGGAGCTCCAGCTGGGTCTCTTTTAAACGACTCTTTATTTCCTAATTCCACTGAGAAAAAGAGGGGAAAGGGGGAAAAAAAATGGGTCCTAGAAGGGCAGCAGTGACAGCAAGAGCAATGGAAGTGCTCATGGATTCTCCACAGTTGTGACTCAAAGGCCAGGATGACAAGTTCAGGGGGAGGCCACTGGCAGCCACCCCAGACATTTAATGTGTTCCAGCCAGAAAATCCCTTGCAAATAAAAAAAAAGCCATCCTAGAAACCTCAGTGATAAGCTGGAAGCTCCCCCCAAAAGATAATGGGGAAAATATGTTGCAAATAGGATGCACCTGCCTGGTGAGACAAAGGGATTGTGAGGAGAAAGGGATGTACAAGGTATGGGGTCATAACCTATTATAGGATCAAATCCTACCTGGTATCTCTGACCTTGGCATCTCTGGTCCCTCAGGAAAGAATTAAGGTTGGTTTTGAGGCACTTCAGAGGCAGGAGATGCATCTGGAAGGAGCTGAGATGACACCTACTGTGGAGTTCCTGAAATAAAGGTAATTTCTTGATCACACTCATCACCCCAAGATGTGTGTGCTCTGTATTAGGGTCATCTCAAACATCTGCACCTAGAAAAAGGGGGAAACAAAGCAAAGATCAAAAGAATTTCCATAGAATCATAGGATGGGCAGAAGACTGCAGAGATGGGGCCTGGGTGAGACTGATGGAATATTTAGTAATAAGAGAGTAAAAGAGGTCATAATATTTCCATACATGAGTTTGGGACCAGCTGATGGGGATTTAAGGCTACTCGTGGAATCCTAGGGTGTTTTAGGCTGGAAGGGACCTCCAGAGCTCATCTGGCCCAACCTCCCTACACAAGCAGGGACATCTCTACCTAGGGCAGGCTGCTCAGAGCCCCCTAAGTCCATGCAGGTGGGCCATGGGTAGACAACCAGAGGAGAAAAGCCCATGAGGACCAGCTGCAACCTCAGAAGAATTTCTCCAGGTTTGCCACGACCTCTGCCCAGCCACAAATGCTCAACCTTGGGCAAAGGTTGGACTTGATGGTCCTGGAGGTCTTTTTCTACCTCAATCATTCCATGACACTGCAGAACATTTCATTTTGCTGCCTAAACCTTCTAATCATCTCACCCTGGCCTAAATTCTGTGGTTTTCCCAGGTTATTGACCCTTTTTCTTCTTCTTTAACTCTTAGAAAGCCACTTGCCTGTGGCAAAGATCAAGGGCTCCACCTTCTTATCTTCCTTGTTTCCTCCTATCTCTCCTTCCCACCTGAAATAATCCCAACCAACATTTTTTCCAGTGGGTTTAACCCTCACCAGAATGATTTCCCAGCTCTACTCTTCTGAAGCTGTGGGTTTAGACAACCCTAAAACATTTCACTCTGTCATTATAAGAATTTACAACCCCCTCAACGACCCCCTAGGCAGCCATGGCCAAACAACAACCTCTTCCTCCCTCCTCCTCTTCCCCAGCCCCTTCCATTGAGCAGCATAAATCAGAATATTCAACAGCTTTCTGCACCACAAGCCTCATCAAACTCACAGAAATAATCATATTAATTACATATCATATCAACTATTGCCTATTAAAGATCATTTTATGTGTGGTTTTTTCACAGGAGCACAGAGATGACTCAAAGGCAATGGGCTGAAGGTTGAGTTTTGCCTGAGGAGCACTCATGGGGATGTTCTTCTGACTGGACACAAGGAGCAGCACCAGTTAAGGGATGTTTCCTCCACCATCATTGTGATTGGGAAGAGATTAAGCCACGTTCTGCTGGGATCTCAACAAGGAATCACTCTGAGGGTGGCGAGACACTGGAGAAGCTCCATCCCTGGAGGTGTTGAAGGCCAGGTTGGATGGGGCTTGAGCAACCTGCTCTAGTGGGAGGTGGCCATGGCAGGGGGGTTGCAGCTAAATGATCTTTAAGGTTCCTTCCAACCCAAACTATGAATCTAGAAGCTCTTGATCTAATGTTACTCCTCATCTAACGTTACTCAAGGTTTTTATCACTGCTCTGAAAGAAAACATGAAATAATTGCCGCTAAAGATGGCACAAAATGGGGTGAAAAAATATCCCCTTCTTCTCCTGCCACCTTCCACTTAAGTGATACAGAAGAATGTTTAATATCCAGTATCTGGGGCTAAGGCAGGAGGTCCCATCTCCTCCTCACCAGCAGCTCTGGTGTCACCTTCTCCCAGAGCCAAACAAGGGCGTAGAGAAGAGTAATTGGGTTTGAAGGCTACTAATTGGGAGTAGAGAAGATTAATTGGGTTTGAAGGCTACTAATGGGGCTTGAAGGCATCTCCAGAGGTTCATGGCTGCCCCAAATCAGAAACATTCATGCCAAACCCATGAGCAACCTGATCTAGGTAGAGATGTCCCTGCTTCTTGTAGGGGGGTTGGTCTAGATGAGCTTTGGAGGTCCTTTCAACCCAACCCATTCCATGATTCTACAAGAACACCTCAGAGGGCTTGGCTGGGAGATCTGCAGGAGCCTCTAGGAGGTCCCATCAAGCCCTCAATGTCTGTCCCAACCATGGGCTTCTCCCCTTACAAAGCTGCAATTCCAGGAAGAAGGAAAGTAGGACGCAACCCTCAAGTACATTCCCAGAGAGCCTGAAGTCCCAAGACACACTTGAGGTCACAGATGAGGAGGTGGGACCCCAAATCTGCCCTGGGTGTGTAGCCAAGCACTGAGGAAGAAGATGGTACATCCTTTATGGGTGGCATTCATGAGTCATGACCACAGAGACCATCACGTGCTGGTGCCCACATCTCAGAAAGGACACTGAGGGAAAAAAAAGGGATGATTGGAAGTGGTTCAGGAAAGAGCTACAAGTAGTTTGAGGTCTGGGAAAGCTGCCAGAAGCACCTCAAGCTAATGGCTTCTCCAGGAGGAGGTGAAGAGGTGACTCCATCACAGCCCCCAGGTACCTGCAGAGGGAAGAGGGGGTTGATAGCAGGCAGCTCTTCCATCAGCCACCTGATGACTACAGAAGGAAACCCAAGAGCCAAGAGGAGGAAAATCCAGGCCTGAAATGAAGTGGGAGCTCTTGGACAAGGTGGGGGATTGATTGGTGAAGGAGTCAACCCTCAGACACCTTGGGCTCCCGCTTGTCCAGAGCTTCAGGTCAGCTCAGGGTGGGGTTCACATCACCCCTTTTTGTCTCTGCAATTAGTCAGGAGGAGTCCAGGTAGTTGGTTTAGTGACCACAAAATGGAAAAGCTCCAGAGGACACTTTGCCCCCTGATTGATGCTTTTTGTTTTAAATTAAAAAATAAAGATATAAATTTAAAATATTTAAATTTAAATTAAAGATATTTAAATTAAAGATATTTAAATTAAAGATATTTAAATTAAGAATATTTAAATTAAAAATATTTAAATTAAAAATATTTAAATTAAAAATATTTAAAAGTATTTTTAAAGTATTTAAATTAAAAATATTTAAA
>VYZX01002272.1:61237-88522 GCA_013401335.1 Brachypteracias leptosomus | reverse complement strand
AAAAAATACTAACATTCTAGAAAACCACTTGATCCTTTCTGCAAAATAGACTCAATTTGGAAATTAAATATTGACTTGGAACTTAAGGCTAGTTCTTCAAAACCTGCTTTAGCAATAAAGTCTTCACAGATTAACTTAAATTTTCTGCTAGGACAAAAAAAATTATTTAGCATTCCCTTTTTTTACAAATACAATATTTCAGTACATAGGAATATATATCACATTACACATTAGAAACATCTATGTTACTTACAAGTGAGTATTCTATAAGTCAAAAGGCAGACTTTTAGCTACTTTCTACTTGGAACTTGTTCAACTTTGTAAAGTATTTCAATTCTATCTTCCGGTCCTCCCACACTAAAATATTTTAAGCAAAAATTAAAAAAACCAGCAAGTTTACCTCTAAATTTATGAATTCAAGATCACTTGATACTTATTACCTATTCAGCTATGTATTTAAAATTGGTAAAAATCAAGAAATATAAGTTTAAGTAAGCCTTCAATTCCCTTAACTAGAAATAGCTTAAGGGTACAGTCTCTGGGCAATAAATGTTAAACCTTTTTCAGTTGTATTTCAGCAGCTTATGCAGCACAGCATTGACATACACTCCATTTTCCTGACTTTATTACATCTTGACGACCTTTAGCATACACGGGATTACAAAAGCACTTATATGAAGACTTGCTTACATCCAACTTTCACCTTACAGCTCAATTTTATAGAAATTATTCACTGTACTGCTCATCTCAATACCTAGCCTGATCACTTGGTAATTATGGTCATTTTGTTCCTCTGACAAAGACTGATCTGGCCACCTCCCACATTCCCAGTCACTCCTCCTGACACAGCCCTAGCGCCACTAATTCTATTCAGGAAGCCAGGTGCTAAGTTTTATCCAGCTGAAAATTACTCTGCCAAAAATAAGAACTTCTCGGTGGATCAAGGAACCATCTCCAGCCACAGCATAGCCACATAAATAGAAACAATATGGAGCATGTAGCAAGAACAAATAGCTGAGCACTAGGGAAAGAACCTGATTTCCCATTTTAGTAACAAAACAAACTGTTACTGTTTTTGAAGTTACTTGCCTTATTACTATGAGCAGAAATAGCAACAAGCTTCTGAGCTAGTTTAACGAGTTACAAGATGTTATGATAACAAAAGGAATAAGCAGGTACACATAAAACACAAAAGATACCCTTCGGAAAGTCTGAGATCCTGAAAGACAGGCAAAAAGATATTTTCATTGTTTATGTGTAAGTGGTAGGTACACAAGAGATTAGGGTTTTTCATTTGGGAACATAAATCAAGCCCACTTAATATCACTGAAACCTCACCATACAAGTCACATGGCTGAACAGTTTATAAATGGTTATAATGTAGGTAGAGAGGATTAAGTCATCAAGAAAGGAGTGGTGATATTTCTGCAGCGATGTTCATTACTCTTTTGAATTCTTAACTTTAAAGAACATTAACACTCCACAGATATCCTGGAACACTTTCCAATAGCTCATCCACCACATGGGCACTCACTGGTATCCACTAGAAACCAGTAAAGCACACTAAACAACACAGAGCAGTCAGCTTGTTCTGCTGTGAAAGAGAATCCCACATTACTGTTGGGTCCCACTGACACGTTTCATGTTTCACTTGCCCAATTCTAAAACTGGCATGGAATTTAACATACGTTATAGGTGACAATGCCCTTACTCAAAGGGTACATTGTATTCAACACAAGGGAACTCCATATACGCAGTTCTGTTATCCATTCTCTTTTGAGGTACAAAAAGAAGTGACTATCTGCATACCAGTCCTGAGTTGACTCAGATAAATTTCCAGCTTCAATTGAGAAGACTCAGATTTGACAATGGGATAATATTTATCACACAAGAATCACAGGGAATAACACAGGAATTTTTTAATAGCTGTCCCCAGAGCCACTGTAGAAGACAACACAGTGACAGAAATAGATATATGTGAAGTGGAAGAGAGGGAGTTCATGGTAACGAGTATAACAAAAGCTAGGCAAATGAAAGGCAGCAATGCTATCATTCACAAGGTATCAACATTTTAGTGTTGTAACAGTGGCAGAAGATCTATGAATGCCAACAAATAATCACCTGAGTGATATGACTATTAGCCCTCAAATTAGAAATCAAAAGGGCTCAGGAATCCAAACAGGCATGTCCAAATTAGCTTTCATTCAAAAATTTCAGACTATCATTTGGGAAGCTGTAGGTCATGAATTTAAGAATTCTGAATAATGGGGAAGTTCCAGAAGACTAGAAAAAAACTGATGTCACATAAGCATTTTAAAATGGACATTGTTGGTTTCCTAAAGACAAATTTATCAAAATTGGATGGGTAAGATTCCACAAGTTGATAATTACTACCACGTAAGTAAAAAGAAAAATCAATACAACCACCATCTCAGCATCATTCTCTTTTTATGAGGTCACCACCATGAGTGATAATGACTATGCTGAAGACATTAAGTTTCAAAAGAGCATTCAACTTGCTATCACAAGGTATTTGGATTAAGATACAGAATGACACAAGCTCAGTCTGATATTACATTTATTTTAAGATCTCAAAATACAGAGTCAAGAAATATTACCAAGGAAGCTGTGTCCACTGAGCTACCGCTAAACTATTTATCACTGTTATTGGTGACTGCAGAAAAGATCAGGAAACATGACTGATCTATTGCACGGTCAATTTAAGAAAAAGCCTGAAGAAATACTAAATAACAGAGAATCCAGTGCTGATAAACCTATTTGGACTGTTTGGATGAGCACAAGCTAAAGACACTAATTTGGAATTCCCACTGGGCCGTACCAAGAAAAACTTTAATTTTTCTATCTCATAAAGATTGTCTAATATTCTAAGCCTCAAGTTTGTAGAATTCTGAAATGAAGAGGAATACTCAGCTGAATGTGCTCAATGAGTTGCAGGATATAAACAAAGTGTTGTGAGGTAGGCAGCTAGAAGGATATCTTATCTGACTATATACCAGAGAAAGTATATATAAATATGTTTCAGACAGCAGGACTAATTGGCCAACTGGGCAACTAACAGGGTCGCAGTGGACTCTACATCCATTCTTTCTAAAAGGGAAGCTTTCTTTGTGGCTGTATGTGCTGGTTTTGGCTGGGATAGAGTTAAATTTCTCAATAGTATCTAGTATGGGGTGGTGTTTCATATTTGTGCCAAAACCAGTGTTGATAAAACAGGGATGTTTCAGTTACTGCTAAGCAGTGCTTGCACAGACCCAAGGCCTTTTCTGCTTCTCACACCACCCCACAAGAGTGAGTAGGCTGAGGGTGCACAAGAAGTTGGGAGAGGACACAGCTGGGACAGCTGAAACCAACTGACCAAAGGGATATTCCAGACCATATGACATCATGCTCAGCATATAAAGCTGGGGGAAGAAGGACGGCATGGCTCAGAGTGATGGTGTTTGTCTTCCCAAGTAACTGTTACACTTGATGGAGCCCTGCTTTCCTGGAGATGGCTAAACCATGGGAAGTGGTGAATGAATTCCTTGTTTTGCTTTGCTTGTTCGTGCAGCTTTTGCTTTACCTATTAAACTGTCTTTAACTCAAACCATGAATTTTCTCATGTTTACTCTTTCAATTCTCTCCTCAGGATAACCAAACTAACATTTTAAGAGCAACAGCAACTAAAATGTGTTTGTGCAAAAGATCACTTCTTTAGATGTTTATAGAATGTCAATGCATGATCCACATATTAATAAGTGCTTACTCACTAAAGCCATCCAAAACACACTCCTGAGGATATATTCAAAATTGCAAGAAAAGATGACGAAGAAACTGAAGAATAGGAAGTTAATTTTAAATTTGCAAATATTTACCTATCCTGCAGACAAGTGGAGTACATCTTATTGCAACATATTTTTAAAATATCTGCATCAAATCATTACATGTATTAAGCCAAAAGCCCTAACTCCTGGTATAATACAAGTGACATCAAATTCAATTGTTAGGCCATGTATTGGGCTCACATTGCAAGGTTTTGGTAGCAAGGGAGGCTACAGTGGTGGCTTCTGTTAGAAGCTGCTAGAAGCATCCCGTATGTCCAACGGAGCCAATGCCAGCTGGCTCCAAGGAAGACTCGTCACTGGCCAACAGTGAGCCAATCAGTGACTGTGATAACATACTTTTTAAAGTGGAGGGGGAAAATGCCACACAACAGTAGCCAGAGGACAGAAATGAGAAAGTGAGAGGAACAGCCCTGCAGACAAGGTCAGTAAAGAATGAGGGGGAGGAGGTGCTCCAAGCACTGGAGCAGAGATTCCCCTGAAGCTCATGGTGAAGACCAAAGTAAGGCAGGCTGCACCCCTGCAGCCCATAGAGGTTAACAATGGAGCAGATATCCACCTGCATCCCGTGCTTAACGGTGGAGCAGATATCCACCTCCATCCCATGCAGGACCCCACGCCACAGCAGGTAGATGCACCCAAAGGAGGCTGTGACCCCATGGGAAGCCTGCCCCAGACCATGCTCCTAGCAGGACCTGCAGAGAGAGAAGCCCATGCTGGAGCAGGTTTGCTGGCAGGAATTGTGACCCCATGGGGGACCTACACTAGAGCAGTCTGTTCCTGAAGGACTTAGATCCTGTGGAAAGGACCTACAGTGGAGCAGTTCATGAGCTCATGAAGAACTGAACCCCATGGGAAAGGCTCACACTGAAGAAGTTTGTGGAGGATTGTCTCTTATGGGAGGGACTCCACACTGGAACAAGGGAAGGGTGTGAGTAGGAAGAAGCAGCAGAGACAAGGTATGATGAGTTGACCTCAACCTTCATTCCCTGTCCCCTGCACTGCTAAGGGGGAGGACGTGAAGAAAAATCAGGAATGAAGTTGAGCCCAGCAAGAAGAGAGGGATCAGGAGAAGGTGTTTTAAGAGTTGGTTTTATTGCTCATTACCCTACTCTGATTTGATCTGCAGTAAATTAATTTCCCTGAGTTGAGTCTGTTCTGCCTGTGATGGTAATTAGCAAGTGATCTCCCTGCCTTTATCTTGACCCATGAGCCTTTTGCTATATTTTCTCGCTCCTGTCTGGTTGAGAAGGGGAGTGACAGAGTGGCTTTGGTGGGCACCTAGCATCCAGTCAAGGTCAACCTACCACAGGACATGAATGATACAGCAATAGCATATAACTTGTTTCACTTATGAGTTTGTTCCATAAGTTCTTTGAGGATTTTGTTCACTTAAGATAGCATGAAATTTTGCTTTGGAAAGTGGCACTATGAATCACAGGTTATTGGCTGATCATACTTTATCCATATGTGCTGATTGTTCCTACTTTCACTTGAACTAGCTTTCAAAAAAGACAAAAACCTCAACTCAAAGCAAGAATGACTTGCAGCCCTAAGAGTTCCCTGGGCCAGAAAAACCTGCTAGTAGAAAGCAGAACAGCAGTAAAATATACTTGACTTGGCGTAAACCAATGGAAACGCTAGTGGCCTACCATAATACAAATAATCAATGAGATGGCAATACTCTTGGCTGTGGGCATAAGAGCTTCCAAGAAATTTACTGCCCAAAAGAGGAACAGCTAACCACTCTATTTCTTTTATCTGTAACTATTATGGGACAGAGAGAACCTGAAGACTTCAGAAAAAAATGCTTTTAAAACTGTTGTTCAAGGACTGCGGAAGTAAGTGTGCCTACAAGTTGATGTATTCATGTGGTTCTATTAAATACAAGAGTTGCTTTAACATACCTAGACCTGTTCCTTATAAATTTATCATTTCTCCTCACAAGAACACAGCATTATTCCACTCAGTAATGATCCAGGTATCTGTCAGTTTGCCAAGAAAGCGTCTATTAATGGAGAGGATCAGATGCATAAGTCAAACTAAAAAGATGTTCCATTTGTCCTATGACTCATGGCAGATCATTTACTGAAGTCTGTACTTCACATTACCTCTTTTAAGAAGGCCATATTAAGCATATTCACCCTGCATCCTTAATTTAACCTATTAAATCAGAAATTAAAAAAACACATAAGCTTAAAAGAATAGCAAAGTATGGCTGAGCATCTGCTATTGAGAACAAATAAAATTCTTATTACAATATTCACCTACCATTACTATGCCAAGTAAGAAGTTCCATGCAAGGTAGTTTTGGAATCCAAAACACTTGGCTATGCTCAGAAAGCAGAGTTTGAGATGCCAGGTATGAGAACTCTGCTAGTCCTTTCAGAACTCAGTCAATACTCACCTTTTGTTGTTGCAATGCATGCACCTGATATGTGGGGGAGATTAACTTCTTATCATACATAAAAATCAGATTTATGAGTCCTATTTGTGATACTCATGTACAAAGAATATCACACTTCTGCAAAAAGACACTTCACAATGATTACTGGAACACCACAGTCGTGCAGTTTTAATATTGGTAAACAACATGCTACTTTACAATCAAAAGCTAAGAGTCTGCAAGTACATTACAACTCTAATACATAAGTCACAACAGGCACGAGAAGATATTTGGAACACATACTTGTGAACTCCTCTGAGTTCACAGTGCCACTTAAAACCTTCATGGCACCTACTGTGTCACATCTATAAGTTTAGGTCAAAAGATTACATAAAATTCAGCCCTTTTTGTTTCAGCGAAACTGTTTCAAACTAATATTTAATAATATGACTTGACAGACTGTTCTTAACCTCACCATTTTTGCTGTTATATTGTAGTCTGCTTTGTTATTCACTGGTCTAGAGCGTATGATAAAAGGCAAAGAAACTTGTTTAAAATTTTTGGTCTGTAGAAGCCTTGGAATTAATTCTTAAGAGTTCTACACAAGCAAAAAGGGTTAATAACATGCATTGGCCCAAAAACAAACAATGCCATGATACAGGTTTCCAATACTGTCAAAATATTTACAATATGTTGTGTAAACCAGAACAGTTTCTAAATATTTGCATATTCTAAAAAGTTGAACTAAACCACATCACTTAAAGCCTTAGAAAAATTTTAATTTTGCTTCAGAGCTCATTACTGTGCAGCATTACAACATCCATGCTAACTCTATCCCTGTTTACTAATTAGGGCTGGGTACCTTCTCAAATATTGACACATCCTGCCCACCAAGATTCACAGGACTCTACCAACGCACACCAATTCACAGTGGCTCGAGCAGAATCACTCACACACCAAGGAGCCCATATCAAGGCAGACTCTAATCCAACATCATTAAAGAAATTTTACTGTTCCATTCCCCTAAACAAGGTACTTTGCAGGATAGCATATAAAGGAACAACATTCAAGTCTCGTGACAAATTTGACTACGACTGTAGACTGGGAACCAATCCTGGGATACAACAACCTTTCTACTACTGACTTCAGGTTCTTCTTCCCAATCCCAGTGAGCCAACTAGCCAGGTAACGCTAGGACATCTTTAAACAAGTAGCTCACTCAGCTCTAGAGAAGGAAAAGGTACCCATATGCTGTATAAACAAGATGATGAGAACGAAACTTCTCATGTCTAACACCAAATCACCCAAACATGTCACCTGGTAGAAATAACAGGTCCGCAATACTGATTTTTAAGCCAACATTCAAGTACCCTGATACAAAAAAAGAAAACAAACATCTACCCATTAGAAAAATATATCACCTATGTATTTTCTGAAAACATTACTTACAAACACTCATAGATCAAAATACCACTGCACAGTCAAAGCCAGGTTGCTATAATGATATTTCAAATCCTAAAGAAAAATTAGAAAAATGAGAAAAATACAATTAAATATACACTACAAAGTGAAATGAAGTTTTTGTTAGAGATGACTTGTGTAATATAGAAATTCTATCACAAAATTGACAGTTTAAAAAAAAATTAAAGAACACTTAAGATCATTGACAAAGACACATAGAGCTAACAACAAGCCCAGCAATCAAATGTCACCTAATTTGTCAGCTCAATATTAACTACTGCATTGACATGCAGCACACATTCTGCAAAATGAGAAAAAACATTCAGTACAACAACAACAAAAAATTCATTCCGTAACAGCTTTGCCTATCAACCATTAACAAACTATTTCATCACTAACTACAATTACGCTGTGTTTCTTCCTTTCAACGTTGATATTGTTGCTTGATGTGTGGTATGCAGTTTAACCCCCAGGGCAATTTTTAATGTTTATTCTAGTATGGCACTGCACAACAGACTCTGAGCCAAAGAAACTGACTCTAGAACTGTAAGCTATGCACCAGGGAGAGTTTGGAGCGCTTGAACACCAAACAGCCACACCAAGGTGAACACTACAGAGGATCAGGTAGCACCTGCATTCCTCTCCTGCTTACCATAACTAAGCTGTGGTAAAGTATGATCAGAGATCTCTAAAATGATGCTGCATTGTGCTAATTAGACATGACCCATGTGCTAATATACACTACTGCTGAAGCTGATTCAGTCATAACTGGCAGAATATAACTATCTTTGAAGGCAAATTGCAAGTTTGACAAAATATAATTTCAAGCACGTACAGGTATGAAAAGGCAAGAACATTAGCTCTCAGTGCTAATAATCTTAATAGTTAAAAACACAATTAAGAAATTTTGCTCACCTGCAATACGGCTGACATACTGTTTCAGTTACCTCTCACCTTTAAGCTGATATCCAAGTTCCCCTACCCAAGAAAGCAATGAAGCAATGTTTTCCTATTGGTCTCAAAGACATATGAGAACGATCTTTTTGTTGCACTAAAACCAGAATGAAAACTCAGCTGCTTACATAATGCAATCTTCACTATGACTGTTATAATAATGCACTGTTAATGTTTTTACCTTTTCAAAGTAATGGAAAGGTTTTGTCTTTAGAGAAGAGCTGAATAAACTCTGGGATTAAAACCACATTAGCAGAAGGGAAAAAATGCCCCCCGTAGCAAAAAAAAGCAGTCTTATGGCAACCTTTCAAGCAGTCTGTTATGAGGTCGTGGAGTGCAACTGAAGAAAACAAAAGTGTCTAGCACATTCGAAGGCTCCGTTTTCTAAAACAGTCTGGGTCACACAAAATTGACCAAACTAACTGAAATAGGTACAGGAAATGTGAGCAGTTTTAAACTGCCCTAACAAATCTACAGTTTTAATCAAGAATGGCTACCAAGAAAACTGAACTTTTAAAACTGCAAGATTACATTTTGTTTTCCAATGTTGATTTTTCAAACGTTCAGTTTACAAAGGACAGTATATGTCACAGTCACACCTTTTTGGCTTCCCTTACTGCTACGGCAAAAGGATAAAGGCTCAGAAGACTGAGTCTATCAGCTTCTGAGTCACTCCAACCAGAGACAGTCAAGCAGCCGGGAAAGATGGATACAGCAAGCCAGGCAGATGCTGTAGACACTTGCTCTTTCTCTAACCAGGTAGCCTCAACACACATAAAGAGACTCTTGTCTCTAACACAGACATTTCCGTTGGGAGACGAGGAGATTCTTTCCGTAAGCCAAAAAAGGGAAAGTCAAGAGGGAAGGTGGCAACGGCAGGACTACGAAGCCTGACTTAGCTGGGTCACTACCGGTACTCGGGAGGCTGTAAGACGTTTAAAATAACACTCTCCCCCGTAGAAACACCTCCGCCCACCAACAGCATCGCTACCTGCCACCATCCAGGACGCCGAGATTTCAAAGCCGGGAGGGAAAACCCAACCGCTTAATTTTAGGTCTCTCTTTTCATCCCCTCCCCTCCCAAACCTAAAGCCGTCACCACCACCGAGCGGGTCATCAAACTTCCCCGAGCACGGAGCTTTTTCCTCCTACAGGAACCGAGCCTCCCCACAGCCAGTGTCGTCATCCCTGGCCGGCCCCAGCCCTGCCCTTCTCCACCAGCCGCCGTGCAAGGAGAGCTTCACCTTCCCCGCGCCCGCCGGAGAGGAAGCCCCGGCACCACCGCGGGGCCCGCGGGCCTGCGCACCCTCCCCCGAGCCCCCAGCTCCCTCCCGTCGCGCCCACTGCCCCTCCGTGCCGCCGCCGCCACCTCTCNGCAGGCGCCCCGCCCTGCCACCGCCCATTGGCTGTCAGCAACTGCCAAGTAACGCCGCTTCCTCGTCGAGGGGTGGAAGGGGCGGCGGGGGTAAAGGTAGCCGGCGGGTGGTGGGGGGGCGAGCTTCCCAAGGGCTGTCGGAGACCGTTATCGCTGAGAGTGCTCCGGGGCGGCCTGCAGCCCGAGGGGCACCTCCTGAAGGGCACCTCCTGAGGGGGCCCCGGCCGCGACGGTGCCAGCGGCTGCCACCCCGCGCCTGCCGGGCAGCCTGGCCGCCCTGAATGGCCTGCCGAGCGGGCAGCAGCTGTGTGCGGGTAGATAGGTGTATACGTGGTCGGAAACCGCCGCTGAACGTGGCAGGGCGCGACGCGAATAAAAAACATCGCGCTAACGTCCCGCTTCCACTGCTGGGGACCGTGAGCGAGCTGAGGATTTTGTTTCCCAAAGCGGAATTTGACCGAGCCGATAGATCCCGGAAAGCGACAGGGAGTTTTTAACAGCTCAGAGGGGTGAAGGCTTTAATTTCCCTTCGGATCCCGCGGCAGTCCCGCCGTGTAACGCAGTGCCCTCTAACACTACAATGCGGCAATGACGGTGCTGCATCTGCTACGCTTCTCCTCGGGCTACTGTCTGTCCGCCGAAGCCGCGGTTTGCTGGGACGGACGGTGCAGATCTCTGCGAGCTTGTCTGTCAGCTGCATTCGAGGCGGCTCAAGGACAGAGCCACCTTTAGAATAACATTGCTGGTGTGGTTAAGCCTCTGTGCGCGGGGGTACGCGATACTTGAATAGTATCACAGGCAGAACTGTTATTTCAGCCCTTGCCTATCTTTCAGACTTATTTGCTTTAGACACAGGATTAGTTCAAGTTCCAAGCAGCAGCCATCACGGTAACCTTATTTCGTCCCTTCACCTCTCCTCCACCAGCATTTCCTCCCCCATCTGCCCTTCTCATCATTGATCTGCCTCCGACATTGTCCCAGAGGACACCCTAGTTTGAGGACAGCGAGAGCTCTGGATCACTGGGTAGGGCTGCAAAACAGTCCTAAGAGTACTTTCCTCTTGGCCATGTTTCTTATGTAAGTCTGCATATAATCAGCATAGACGCCAAGTTTTCCTGTACTCTTTTGCTAAGTGCGTGACTCATTAACTTAAGGAGTTTTAAGTTCACTGGGAATTTAGATTAGCTCAGTAGGACTGCAAGACCATAGAATAGGGGTAAATTTTATCTTCTGAAGAAATGTCCTTGAAAAATGTATTTTAATTAATTACAATGAATATTACTGCAAAATTTGGCCGGGTTGGTAAGCTGTCCAAGATTTAACATGATTTCTTCCTCCCTAATCTCCTTCTCTCTCCCGTGTTGAAAGTGAAAAGTTCATGTTTGAGAGGAGGAATTTTTAAATGTATTGTTTCTTCTCTCACTTCTGATCACAGATGCACTTTAGTTTTCCACACAGTCTGTCTCATTAAATAGGAGATCAAGCTTTGCATAAACCAACTCTCTTTACAGGAGATTACAAGTGGTACATATAATTGCAAATACAGCTCATTCTGTATGGACACGAATCGAGCTTCCGTTTTGCCTAGAGCATTGTCAAAGCTGGAAATCATCCCTGCCAGAACACTTAGACTTTCTTCAACCTCAACATCAAAACAGTCATTCATCTCTTTGTATGGTCAAATAATGCTCAAACTTGTTCAAAGATTGAAGAAACAGAACAGGAATTCACTATAAATCATAGTGCTCCCTGCTAGAACGAAATTCATACTGTGATGAAAGGGAATTCCATTTTGGCAGAGGACAGAAGTTCAACCTGCAGCTGGTAGTGGAGTGACACACACAAAAAAACCCCCAACTATTCCACACTGGGTTCATTTGATGCCACCTTGTGCCACAAAAATCACTTCACTGTGCATAAAAACAGTGCCAAGCACAAATACGATGCTGCCTGTGAAAACCAGGGCTCACATACTTATATTGGGCCAATATGGGGGCAGTGACTGTTCCATGGAGCAAGAGATGTCTATTCAGGCCCTGAGTCTATTTGCAAATACTATGCGTTTTAATAATGATGAAAATAGTGCCTTATTCTTCAAATTGGCTACTCCTATGCATAGACTTTGCTAGGCCTATGTACTGCTTATACATTTTATATATGTCATATATATGACTTATTATATATATTACATTATAATGTGTACATACACCTTGTCTATATCTTATTACTGTGTTTACAGACATTTACCTACATATTTATGTACACATATATTTATAATATATATTTTCATATATATATGCATATAGGTACAGTAAATTTAGCCATCATGTCATAGTGCAAAGGCAGCGGCCTTCTTTTGGGAGTCCTCTTCATATGGAACTGGTTCTGCCTTCTAAGGTAATGGAGGGTGATCAGAAATGAGTAATTTACAGAACATTTTTGTACTAACAACTAGACTCAGATTGTAATACAGCTTGAGAAATAAAAATTGTATTTTCCAGCTTTCCACTTGAACATCTTTATAGATCTATTAACATCTTTATAAATGCTATGAAATTATAAAGGTAAAAACCTAAAGGCAGGACTATTAACTGGAAAAAAGAAAGTTCACCAAAAGACAATTTATATGAACATTTTAATTTAATATTTGGTGGCTTCTCAAAGCACCACTTTACGGAATACTATTTTCAAGCTGCTGAATATTCTCTTCTGGTTGGAAGGTGTTTCCTATGCTTTTTACATTTGGATGAAAAATGCTTAGACACCTTTGGAAGCCAATAAGACAAGAACAACTATCAGAATTTTAAAAATACATTTTTAATTGTAAAGTTTTTGATCCTTTTCCAAGTGTACCATTTGAAACAATTCAGAAGCAACATTGTATTAGAGTTGTCTTAGTCTACTTTTTGAATTAACACTATTGGTCTTCCTGTGACTTACCTCTACACATGAAAGGAGAATTTGTCTGCATTGGCGTTACTACACATACTGGTGCAGTAACTTGACTTCATTACTTACAGTAATGCAGCTTAATGTATGTATAAATATATACAGGCTTGAGGCCACATGCACTGAGTAAATACATATGCACACTTGAAAAACTGCTTGGGGAAATATACCTCAGTGGTTAATAAAGTACTGGTTTCTCTCAATTTATAAAATTTAAATTATCTTTATGCATATTCAAACAGTAAGTTTTTCATGTAGTGAATTAAAAGAGATTAGTGGTCTAATTATATCTGTCATCACTCATGCAACCTCCCAGCATGATGACATTATTATGATGCTATAAATAATTTACTGATTTAGTGAATCATACTTTAATGTATTAATCATTTTGATTTTAGTATTTTGATAATTTTTCCTAAATATTAAATTTGTTTTTTCTCTGAACATTTTCAGTTATATTCAGAATGTGATATCCTGAGAAAGATTATCTCGATCTTTTTTTTTAGAAGGCTAACAGTCTATGCAGCCCCGCTGGTGAGCATTTGATTTGGACTGTTAGGAACAGGACACGAAGTTTCGGGGGAAAAAAAAAATCCTCTCATTTTAAGTATCCCACGGTTATTTATACTTTTAACACAATCTATTTTTAAATATGATGCTTGTGTCTTCTGCTGTCCTCAGAAATTCCACGTGTCCTTTTAAGCACTAATACTTTATCTGTAAGAAATTCTGTCTCTTGGCTTCACTCAGCGCAAATTTTATTGGTGTTTCTTGACCCTTGCAGTAACATTTCAGCATTCTCTTCAGAATGTTCATCTCTAGCTAAGAAAGCCCAGGTGTTATATGATTCATTTACACTTTACACCTAAATTTAAATTCTAAAATGCATTTTGATTGCAAATGTAATGCCGTTAGTGATTATATGTCAACCAATGACACATAATTTCAGAATATTAAATTTAATTCCACTCAATCAATTTCTCTGTTCCTCTGCCCAACTTTCACTGGGAAAGAACTTTTCTCATGTATGACATGTTCTTGTCTGAAATCTTTGTTATCTCCTTGTTTTTCACCTTAGTGTTTTTATTAGTGTTTCATACCGTCCTAACTTTTCTATTTCACAACAATTGTCTGATTATCTCAGATGTGAATGATATGCTTTTAGTAGGTACAAAATCTGAGAATAATTAAGGCATAGAAGACTCTCTGTCGATGGTAAAGATACCTCTATGTCATCATAACAATTGAGAAAGTTCTGTCTTTGGACTGCTTCAATTATGGAGAGTTTCTTTGAGCTTGCTTAAGCTTTGATGGCAACTCAAAAAAAGGGGGAAAATACAGTCTCTCACAAACAACTTTTTATTATTCAGTAAAAACACCAGTTTTTCCAAGATACTATTTATGTTCCTATTTTATAATCAAATTTTTAACAAAATTGTGGCTAAAGTCAGCTTTTTCCAGCTATACATGTTTAATTTATTTTCTGCAGAGAATACAGGAGTAAAGTTTTTGTTTGGTTTTGTGAAGAAAAACCAGCTGTGAGCATCAGTGTTATATTTTGATACCTATGCACCAGATGGTGCGGAGTCCTTCCCACTGACCTGAAGGCTTGAGTGAGCTATTTTAATAAAGCAGGCATGAAATCTAAGTTGCCTTCTATTTTTCCCACCCAAGTAAACTGAACGCTAACTACTTCAGAAACAGCACTAGTTTATAATGACAGAGTAAAGCCCTTCCTTTACTACAGATAAATGAGCTCTGCCTGACATGTTCTGCTGCTGAAATGCAGGACTATATATCTTCTGTGAAATGTCTATTGTTTTGCTAAGTTTATAGCAGGAAGTGAATCAGAAGACAGGGACATTTCGGGTAGAAGTTCTATTGTAAAGCCAACAGCAACAAAGTAGCTTTAGGGATAAGACTGTTTCTTTTATTCTAATGAAGTTCCTAAAGCCATATAAAGAAGCTATTCTGTGGGAATCTCATTAATTCCTTCCATGTCAAAGAATTAACAGGGAGAAAGGTTAGTGCCCAGGAAGCAAGCCCCACTATTCAACTCTAGCAATAAGCTCCTTCTACACTGATGTCATTATAACAATTCCTGTAGCTGTTTAGAGCTTGTCTATTTAATTCTTCATACAATACTGTCATTATGCCAGTGATCACTTGAGCATATGAAGAACAGTATTTTAGGGCTGAGACACACATTTATTTTAGCTCTGCCTGGCAAGTTATTACACCAGCAGAAATCAGAACTTTTGAGAACTGTTATTTCTGATTTATTTTGCTACATTGAGCCAAAACAGTTTCTTTATCCTACAGTTAGATATATGTGGAAGATGATTGGCCTAGGGCCATGGTTAGTTACACAAAACTAAGAGCTTGTCTGCTTGCAGTCACTCAGATTTAAGCCCTCTCAGTCCAAGGTAAAACAGTCTTAAAACTTATGGAGAATTAGGCTGCACCAAAAAGGGCTACCTTACCTTTGAATGAGAGCATCCACACAAGGTTTAACATTTTTTATTATACATGTTAGCATCACACCTGCAGTCAATTTCCCTTAACTCCCATAGTAGACGAACACCCCAAGTGACGTATATATCTCTCCAATCACCTTAGTTCCAACTGATAGTAGCGCCTGCCCTAGGCTGTTACCAGTCTATACACAGCTTTGTACTATTAGTTCTGTCCCACTACAGCAATAGATTTAGTTAAGGATGCAGGAGAGACAAGTTCCAAGATTTTATCCCTCAGTAGGCAATTAAAGTTTTAATTTCCAGTTTCTCTTCCTCCTTACCAGATTTTCACCTTTCAAGGCCATGTACAAACAAGCATCTCACAGGGTGATATCCACATACTACCCTCCTCCTTCTCCCCCAGAACTATTAGCTATGACTGCTTTTATTTCCTTGCCATCCTCCTGTTTCTGAGCCTGCAGACAAGCTGCTTCACGCATAGATCAAACCCTCACCTCAGCTAACACAGAACATGACCCCCTCCTTATTTAAATTCCTTCACAGAAACATTGTATTTTTCAACAGTTCTTATGTGGAAAAAAGACATATTATGTAGCAATGGAGATTCCCAATTTTGAGTTTCTCAAGGACATTTTGCTTACGTACATGAGGCTTCAAGTTCTTCATAGAAAACAAAAACTTCCTGCTTCCTCACAGATTTTTGTTTGTTACTGATAATCAGAAAGCCAATCTTAGTCATCTAGAATTTCACATTATTTCAGTTATGTTCCTTAAAATTCCCTTTACATACATAGGCTTTTCACGTATTAGAGAGAAAATATACTTACACCTTCAAACTTCAACCTCTGCAAAAAGCCTGTTGAAAAAGGAAACAAGGAGAAAGCAGTCTGATGTATCTAATCACTAGTCTATTGTTTTTAAAAAGAAAGTGGAATGAGATCAGGAAGAGAGGGTCACCATGTCTGCAGTCTCTTTGACTTCTTGCTCTTTAAAGAACACTGCATGATTGAATTAATGTTTTGGGCAGCAGGACAAATTACCCACGATACATTAGGTGGAGATATAACTGTATAAAATGCAAAATCAACATTTCATATCTAAATCCTAGTTCTGAGATTAAGTACTACACAGTCAAAGATTCCTATCAGAACATTTTTCCTTTTTTTTTCCCTCCAATTAGTAACACTTTAATGTTTTGATTTTGAGGCAATAATGATAATTTACTAGATGTTTTACAGAGATATTTCATCCTCAAGTGTCTGAAATGTGCTTTCTCAATCCTACAGTGGCCAGAGAGAGGGATTTGCTTATTCCAAATTGATAGCTCTGTTAGAAAAATATTTTTTTTCTAATATACCGCTCTGCAAATACTATAGGCGAATGAAATATATCTGCTTCCAATATATCTAATACACACTGGGATAGAAATCCTTGTTTGAAAGCAACAGTCAGACTTCCACTGATTTAACATCATGACAATCTTTCAGAAGCCAGGACTGGAAGAGATTCATTATTATGCTAAGTAGTAAGAGGGTAAGCACAAATGAGTTGACCCTTTCCAAGCCATTAGAAACCCCCAAAATAATTAAATAAGAATATTCAATCTTAGTAATATTACAGGTAGTGCCATTCCTTCTCTGTCTTGTCAGTGTCTGTGTTCTGGAGGCCCTGATTCAACTCACTGCCTACCTGTAAAGACATCATTGCCAACATGGGAGTACCACCTACAAACAAGTTTGGAAGAACGAGATTATTTAGATGCTACCATTAGTTTTGGTTCATTGTGAAATTACAGCTAAAAAGTATCCCCTGCATTAAGTCACCAAAGCCTTCTACAGCAATAAACCCTAATAACCCAGACCTGACGTTGCTTTCACATTAAGCCTTAACAAAAGAGAGACTGAAAGTCACTGCAGCTCAGTTTAGTATGTTATGACTTCTACATACTCAAAAAGTAACAGAGTAAAGTTGACTGTTTTACCAGAATCTGCATTTCTCAATATACCTCTTCCCTATAAAGTCCCATCAGTGAAGGCTGCACGAAGAGGAAAGAAGATAAAGGGAAGGAGTAATCATTCTATTGGAGCCAACCTAGTGCTACTGTTGTGATAGAACAAGACTACAACAACATCCTTTGTCCATGCTCCTGAATAAATGAATTACAAGCAGTGGAAATGCAAGTGAGAAAGCTCAGTTTTCCTTCTATTAGAGCATGCTTGTTGTGTTGCTTGTCTGTCAGAAATATAACCATACTACAAAACGCTATTTACTACAGTCTCATAGTTCCTAAGGCTGTCACTAATTCCTACTTTACCTGCAACAGGCAGTTGGGGGTAAAGCCGGAAACATCTGCCCACTAAATATGACATAATTGAAACAACACTTAATATCTGAATGCGCATCTACTTAACAGTAATTTACCTGTCAAGGTTCAAATACACAAGCCAGATCCACATTTAGGAACTGAAAAAAAAAAAACAAACCCCAAAACAGAACCCAGACTACACACAAACCCCCAACCCCCCAAAACTATGAGACCTGGAATTTAGCTGAGCTTTACTATCCTGCAGTAATCATCTTTTCTAAGTCTTATTTCAAGAGCCAACTTGAATATGCTTTTGTAGAGGCCGGTGAGAAGATTCAAGTCTGATGACCAGAGAATCAGTTAGATTTTGGTCTTTATTTTAATGAAATATACAAAATTAATCAAGATGATTACACTTGGAGTGACTCACTCAGTCTACATATTTAATTCTCTATTGCAAGGATGAATCCCAGATCACATGTATGGATATTGGTCAGCCCAACCCACGTCTGTCATCCCTCCCCAGCCCAAACTGCTCTTGCTGGATTGTATTCAGACTGAGAGTCATCAGCTTCAACTGTCCCCAAGACCACAGTTTGTGAGCAGATGCCCTCTTATCATAGAATCATAGAATTGTTTTGGTTGGAAAAGACCTTTAAGATCATCAAGTCCAACCATTAACCCAGCATTGCCAGGTCACCACTAAATCATGTCACTCAGCACCATATCTACATGTCTTTCAGATACCTCAAAGGATGGTGACTTCACTACTTCCCTGGGCAGCTTGTTCCAGGCCCTGACAACCTTTTGGTTACGAAATTTTTCCTAATGTCCAATCTAAACCTCCTCTGGTGCAACTTGAGGCCATTTCCTCTCATCCTATTGCTTGTTACTTGGGAGAAGAGACCAACGCTCACTTCACTACAACCTCCTTTCAGGTAGTTGTAGAGAGCAATAAGATCTTCCCTGAGCCTTCTTTCCTCCAGGCTAAACAACCCCAGTTCCTCCAAATGCTCCTCACAGAATTTGTTCTCTAGACCTTTCACCAGCTTTGTTACTCTTCTTTGGACATGCTCCAGGAGCTTGATGTCTTTCTTGTAGTGAGGGGCCCAAAACTGAACACAGTATTCAAGATGCAGCCTCACCAGTGCTGAATACAGGGGGACAATCACTTCCCTAGTCCTGCTGGCCACACTATTTCTGATACAAGCCAGGATGCTGTTGGCCTTCTTGGCCACCTGGGCATGCTGCTGGCTCATGTTCAGCCAGCTGTCCACGAGCAACCCCAGGTCCTTTTCTGCTGGGCAGCTTTCCAGCCATCCTTCCCCAAGCCTGTAGCACTGCATGAGGGGTTTGTGACTCCAGTGGAGGACACAACACTTGGCCTTGTTGAACCTCCTATCATTGGCCTTGGCCCACCAATCCAGCCTGTCCAGGTCCCTCTGAAGAGGCTTCCTACCTTCAAGCAGATCAACACACCCACCTAACTAGGTGTCATCTGCAAACTTACTGAGGGTGCCCGTGGTCCCCTTGTCCAGATCACTGCTAAAGATATTAAACAGAACTGGCCCAAATAGAGAGCCCTGGAGAACACCACTTGTGACCAACCACCAACTGGATTTAACTCCATTCACCACAACTCTTTGGGCCCAGCCCTCCAGTCAATCTTTTATCTAGCAAAGCGTACACCCATCCAAGCCATGAGCAGCCAGTTTCTCCAGGAGAATGCTGTGGGAAATCATGTTAAAGACTTTACTAAAGCTCAGGTAGATGGCATCCACAGCCTTTCCCTCATCCACTAAATGGGTCATCTTGTCATAAAAGGAGGTCAAGTTAGTCAAGCAGCAGCACCTGCCTTTCATAAATTATGCTGACTGAGCCTGATCACCTAGTTGCCCTGTATGTGCCACATGATGACACACAAGACAATTTGCTCCATGACCTCCCCTGGCACTGAGGTCAGACTGACAGGTCTGTAGTTCCCCAGATCCTCCTTCTTGTAGATAAGCATCACATTTGCCACCTCCAGTCAACTGGGAGCACCCTGGTTAGCCAGGACCCCTGGTAACTGGTGGAAAGTGCCTTGATGGGCACTTCCACCAGCTCTCTCAGTACCCTTGGGTGGATCCCATCCAGACCCATAGACTCGTGTGTGTCTAAGTGGTATAGTCTTCTAGGAGCTGGAAAAGGACCAGCATTTTCTGTGGTGTAGATGGTCTGTTTTACATGTTCAAGAAACTTAAAATTCGTGGCAGGCAGGCTGAATATCACTGTAACAGTTGCATCCAGATCAGAGTGGACATTTGCAACTCTCAGGCTCCTTTGTCTTTCCTCAATACTCCACTATCCCAAAAAAAAAAAAAAAGGGGGGAAGGGGAAGGAGAATAAAGACCACCAGAACTGCACATTGACATTTATATATAACCACCCAATAAGTGGTGGAAATGCAAGTGGGGGCAACAGCCAATCACAGACCCAACCAGTTTGTTTATATGCTATGCTGTTAGAAGACCAAAATACTTAATTTTTAACTTTTGCTCTGTAAATTTTGGTAGCTAATCATCACAAGTTTTGTTATCAGAGCTACCAGAAATAGCTTACTACATGCAACAATATTTTCATTATAGGGCACACAAAATATACAGATATTGTACTTATATACATGCATAAATAAATGAAGAGATTCTGTTGTGAATGAGAATTTATCACTGCCTTCGAGCAAGGAGATTTATTATTACTATAAGAGTTTGGAGTTGTTCTGTCTGTTTTTCCACAGACATGCATTATTTTGAGATAGAAGTTAACGGCTAGTGAAATAATGTACCAATGCATCATTTGAAATACTCCCTCAGTTGATAAAGCTTTCTACCTTTAAAGAGTCACCAGCTCAAAACACTTAAAGAAAATTAAAAAATCCCAACCCTCAGCAGATTCAGAGTTTCTTTTCAATTTCTTAATACAGATTATAAATCCATAGCTGCAGTAACTGATAACAGCTTCAAGTCCATGTATTGCTATTTTTTCTAGTTGTTCTTCTTTTACTAGCAAGAATCTGAACCATCATTTTGACGACATTAACACCACTACCACCCTTGTATAGAATCCACAGCTCACTTATTATAGGGAGCTAGGGATAGACTACTGTAGGAAATAAATTATAACCAGAACAGCAAGGAATTTATTTCAGAATGCATATTTTGAGTTGTCACCTTTATAAAGAAAGTTCTTAAACATTACTGAAAGAATATCAGTTTATACAAAGTATATGTATATATATAATTATATATATACATACTATATATAAATTATTGTAATAACCATCAAGTGTCAGTGTATGTCTAGTACAGTCCCTGGTTTTAGAGTGTTTATTTCACTTCTTTTCAAAGGCTGTATTATCCCCTTTTAGTATTTCCCACATGCAATTCAGTAAAATAGAGCAATCTGTTCAAAAACTGCATTTTCATTCATGATGTCTTCCTACCAAAAGTGGAGTTGATTTTTCTGTTATCATTTCCAGGAAGTTAGTACAGGCTTTCCTGAATCTCTTGAACGATTTCCTTTTACCCCCGTGGATTGCCCAGAACGACTTCGCAAGTCACGATCAGGCCCATCACTTTGTGCCATCTCTTCATCATATCTGAAAATAAGATAACCCTTGTTATTCACTGCACGAACAAGACTGAGTCCTCTATATTCTATTTTGCTTAATATCTAGCACTGATACAAGCTGTTCTACACACAGCTTTACACATGCATAGTTTGATATATAACTATTATTCAAGGAAATATACTACTGCATGAAGTTTCAATACAGATCAACTGAAATATCTTCAGCTATTTTTTGAAAGAAACAAATCATCTGGCAGCTTTGGTTAAACTCCTGATTTTGTGAAATTTTATGCTTGTGAAATTTCCCATCTATTTCTGTATTTCTCCCCACTACATAGGTCTGTGGTTATGCAGGAACATCAGACTGCTGTCAGTTTAATAAAGTCTTAAGCTATTGCTTCAAACAGGATTGTTATCTGCGGTGTTAAAAAACTCCACTGTTGCATCAGAGAGTAAGGAAGGAAAGAATGAGGTGAACGAACAACAGTGTGCATAAATTAAATGCATTTGATGACATGTATTTTGTAGCACTTAACCACAGTGACAAGTAGCTCTTTAAATATCTAAGCCCATTATGGCCTCAGATAACCTCAGTATATACTTACCTCTCAGCTGCTATGCAAATTCTAAGCAGAAATTGAACAGATGCATAATTATAAATTATAATTATCAAAAGCTAATACTACAATGTTTTGTAACACAGTTATAATACATACTCACACTATTGTATAGGTATTCGCAGCTACCATGTATACAACATTCATTAAAACTTAAATAATCATTCAATCAACACTTATATTTAACTGTCCTTACTAGTATATAAAAAGAGTATTTAAGATCACTATGAACTAGTGAATCAACTACGTACATAACCACATTCCTAACATACTGAACAACTGTACCACTAGTGCTAGAGAACCTATCTGAATATTTTCTCAAAAAAGTACAAGAAACTGTATCATCCTACGGTATTTAAGTCAGTGTTCCCCTGCATAAGAGCAATCAATCCTAGATAAATCCTTCAGACACTTCAATATAAAGATCTCTGTCTCATTCATTTCTCTCTCTCTAATACAGATTGGGGAATTAAAAATAAAAAAAATCTGACAACTCATTATTGTTACATCCATGAATTACAGGAGCCAAGAGGCATAATTTCTATGAACTGAGAAAATTTGTTTGAAATACCTACAATATCTATTTTACTACCATCTATATGTTACACTCAATATAATTAAAACTCTACATTTGTAAAAGACAAACACTCTCTTTGCCTCTATGCCTCAAATCTAGCTGCTGGAAGCTCAGAAGGTGCAGGCAAGGGCTTATCAGAGAAGGAACATTCCCACTAGAGATGAGGCAAGGCAATTCTACTTTAAAGCACTCCCACTTCCAACATTGCTATTGCAGCTCCAAAAACAATAAAGTGGTACTCTGTGCCCATTTTTCACGTAAGTTCCCCTTACCCCTGTGATCTACATTACATATTAAAAAAGTGAAGTGACTGAAAAACATTTGCATTTATATAGAATATTGATAAAACTTACAAGACTTCATAATTGCCAAGAACCTCTTTTGGTGGAGATTTATTCCATTTACAGTCAGGAATTTCCCCATTAGGCACAGCAATGTTAAGTGTGTCGTTAATAAGATTATACTTCAAGATGCGATCATTAGCAGTACTGGAAGTGAGAGAAGGGGAAGCATTAACCTACAAAAGAAAAAAAAAAAAAAAGACATCAGCCTCAATTTTTTGAGCAGTATATAGTTCTCCAAGCAGCATGTGTGATGTCTATATGTATTATTTAGGAAATCAATACTTAGTGTCTCAAAGCGCATCTTTCAGTTCCTCAGACATTGGCAGGAATCCCCCACTGGGCATTTTTCTTTTTATTTAAAAACAAAAGCACCACACCACTGAACATCTGCAGTGTCAGCCTGGAGATTTTTGTTGATTCCTCAGACAAGGCAGAGACTTTTGTTTAATTTTCTAAGCTTACATGGACACAAACTCCATAAGTTTCAGTGCTTACAATTTGCCTGGTTCACTCCAACCACTGTTATATACAGGAATCTGTGGGTTTCTCCCAGGTAAACAGCTTTTATTTATGCTTTTAATCTGAGTTCTCCCCTGTTAAATTGTGAGCTGGAGAAACAGATACATGCTCTCTATTCAAAGCGCTACCTTGCATCCCATTTTAAATAAAACTGGGGTTGATTTAACATATCTTGTGTTACACATTTATTATGGAGAAGTGGTATCAGAACAATAAACAGATCTTTTTTTAATAAAGTCCACTTACCTTTGATCTTTCACTTTCAACTAGGCTAAGAAAGAAGAGAGCTGGATAAAATTTATGTTGAACATATAGATCCAAAGTTAATACACTGAAGAGAAGTTCATGTGAAAAAATAAGCGGCCTTTAAAATATCTCAACTCTCTTGTGTGCCCCTTTTCTTGCCTCTCAACCTGCAGCATTAAGTTTATGACAGCATTTAAAATTTAAGTTTAATGTTATCGAGCCAATGCCAATTCTCCAGCTACTGATACAGTATCTAATTGGGCTGCTATCATGGAGACTGGCTCTAAAGTCCAATTGTATGGATGCACTGGATTTAAAAGACAAACCAGAAAGCCATAAACAAACAACTACCAAACAAATAGGAAACAAAAGCACATGCTAGCTTGGACATGACATGGCTTATTTTGTTTTCCAACATTTTTCCAATCCACTTACCTGAGGAAAAGATATTGTTTCAAAAGAGGAAAAACATTGAAATCTACTTAGTTTTATTCTATGAAATGAGAAGGAAGGTTTTTTCCTGTATTTTATGTAACTTTACCTCAATTAGCCATGGTTTAAGCTTGTCATCAATGATAATGTCATATCCATAACACTCAAAGCAGTGTTTATCATTATTCATTACAGGCTGAAAAAAAGACAATATGTATTAAAATCAACAATTCAGTAATTAACCTGATTATACACTTTGTTTACTAGAAATCATCAATGTGATCACATTATGAATCTTTTACAACAGTTTTCAGTGTTATAACTGTAAGTTTGCTAACTAGTAACTTCAGGATTGACTCTTCTTTTTCATTTTGTAAGTAGATATTCCAATAATAACAATTGCATTAATGCTAAGTACTAAGTTACATTAATTTCCCATTATGTTTCCAGCATGAAGAGAAAGATGTTTTCATATTTTGCAAAATTAATAACAATATTTAAAGCCTGCATGCATTAGGAGAAATCAGAAAGTTTTAAAATTTACATAACAGCTTCACATAATTGTGAATTCTTTAAACTTTAGAAAAAGGACATTTATTCAAAGACATTTCTCTTATTATGCTGCTGTAACTATGCAGAAATTTGAGATCAATTACCAGATATATTTAAAAATTATAATTAGCTCAAGTCAACTATCATACCAAAAGCCAAGAGAGACCAAAGACCAAGTTGTGCTTAGATGCACATCCTCCAGAGAATCAGTAGTTTTCTAGCATCTGCTAAACATTTACAGTATCCGTGTTAAGACTTTTCTTCTGTGCACATCTCACCAGATCTTCTAAAGAAACCTTTCTAACAGGTTAGTGAGATGTTTTCCCCTAAACTAATAATGAAGTCTTTTCAGTTCTTCAGGGAGTGGAAGGGGGAAGGTAGAACAAGCATCTCTCATTACATTTGCCATCGTCAGAAAGATAGAGGACCAAAACATTACATGCTCAGTAATTCTCAACGCTTTTTCTCTTCCAAGGTTCAGCTAACATTTGGATTCAATCTCTTTTCTTCTCACATCTGGTTTCAAATAGGATGGCACGGCAGAGGCTGAGTTGAGCTAAACTTCCCCACCTCCCACTGATACAGGCTTCATGACCTTGTCCCTCTTTCTTGTGATGATTCTGGTGTTCATCTGGTCCTTCAGTGAGGTGATTCAGCTTATTACACTGTCAGAATACTAACTCATCAATAAAGCAATAAAGTAATTGTCACTTGGGTGAGTGAGCTGATTCAGCTCACAATGGTGCCAAGACCAACCAAAAGAGATGACAGGACCACGCACTTGGGAACAGGAGAGTCCTTGGCACTGGTGAGCTCTTCGTTTACCCCAGCTGTGATAATATAGAGTGATACCTGCTCTCTAAAGTAATCATGGGATACTACCCAAACACTAGAAAGTCACTCAAGCAGAGGATTGGTTGCTACTCTTATTTTCTTTTTTTTAAATAAGAGTTCATGATAACTACATGACTCATGTATAAGAGGTGAAAGTAAGTTATGTAACTCTGCTGAATAGCCTTATGTTTTCTTTGATAAATTGTCCTCCAGAGCTATTTTTTCTTTGACACATTTGTTATTGCTGAAATGATGTCATGCACCTTGGCAGAGCTTAATGCTATTCACAAGGGCATATCAAGTCGTATTAAATAGTTCACAGAGCCCTCAAGGAAAAAGATTCATTCACTTCTTCAATATGCACAGATAGCTCACCCACCCACACAAGATTCAAGTTCACTTAGCTCAGAGAAATTGAGAGATAACAGAATTGTTGAAATCAGTACCAACACCATCACTCACACAGCAGGAAATAGATTTCAGGGGTGTTGGTGGTAAACTCACTTCTATGGTTATGAGAAGCCTGCAGCCATAATGCTATTGCTGGCAGCATTCCAGGAACAGTACTCACCGCAACAGCCTTCAGTGACTGCACAATTATCCAGTGAATTTCATCAAATAATTTGTTTGTGACTTCCTTACCACGAGTACTCTCCAGATACAGGCGTAAGTTACTCACTGTCCACTTGCCTCCATGAATATGATTGTAATCATCCTGAAGAGTTAAGGACTTAATTCAGTCTAACATTTTGAAGTTGTTCAGTGGTTTTGCTTAATTCACACAAAAAGCCCACTTATACTTGCATACAAGTATGGCTTTAAAAACAAACTCAGCAAACTGGTTTTACTCTATTTTACAGCTTTATGAAGACTTTAGCTTTACTTTGAACTGCCCTCTATATAAACAACAGTTTTTATTATAGCTGTATATGTTTATATCACACATTGCAAATCAAGTAATAAATCTTTGTTAGAAGAAGAAAAAACAACTGGCAGTTTGACAGTTTTCTAGTAAAACACAGTTTATGATTTGGAAATACAAGTTTTAAAATGTGATAGGAAAGAATTGAACTTTATCCTCCTCTGGGGATAAGGGAGAAATAATTAAGTGAGCAATAGCTAAATTTCACTGAAGTTAGCTGTTTTAAAATGCAGCACTTGAAAGTGTTTATTCATTTAAAATGTAACTTGTCTGTTTCCCTAAAAGGCAAACAGAGTATCTTCTTAATGGTGCTACTGACAACACTTTCATTCAAGACAACAGTGAAATGACATCTGAACTATTTTTTATAAGTTAATTTTTCAAGTAATTCAGTATTTTGATATAGAAAAACTACTAAATGTTACTGAAGCAGAACAGGGGAAAAAAGGTTACCTTATATTTGTCTTCTCAGAGACTATAGGCTCTGCACTATATTCTCTTCAAACAAAAAGACATAAGCAAACTGAGATTAATTCTTACTGATGGAAAGACACATATTCAGCCCTCGAACAACTCTCATGACAAATGCTTTGTCCATTTATAAAGGTTCCCCTCAGAGCATTTCTAAGAATTAATGATTGTATGCCTGCTAAATTATAAAATACAGAATGCATAGGGCAGAAAACAGTTCTCAGAGAAATGAAATCTGCTGTCCTCTAAAACAAGGTCAGAGAAGCATCTATCTATTTTTAGGCTATTTCTAAAGCTCCCCCTTTAGTAAATATGGAAAACTGGACTGTACAAATAAAGATCTGAAACATGGTTCTCAGGACTTACTGCATGGAAAAAATGTCTTGAGACCAGATTCCAGTGAGGGACAGAGA
>VYZX01002272.1:24348-61179 GCA_013401335.1 Brachypteracias leptosomus | reverse complement strand
TCAGAACAAGTACTCAAATCAAAATAGATTGCAACTGGGTAGAGCTTTACACAATCACTGCTATTTAATTAAAAATATTAAAACAAAGTAGAATATTGCAGGCTACATAGAAGATGACTAGCTGAAAATGATTAAGTAGAAGAATTACTGTTGTTTTGTTTGCATTACACATGCAGTGAATAACGACTTAGAACTGTATTTTCCAGCACAAATATGACGGGGTATACTGACTTACCCTTGTTTCTTCATTTTGCCCTTTCCCTCTCCCTGATTATTGAGTTGTACACTTTTCAAATTACAGACGTTTTCCCATGAGCTTGTAGGGTACAAACATGTTGGAACACTATGGTTCATGTAGGGCTTAGAGATTAACAGCTAGAACTTAAACAGTTTTTTGCAGATCTCATAATAATTTTGATAAATTAGTTGCCAGTTCAAATTGGGTTCTTCTAAAACTGTATAGCCTAAGTGCCTCCAAAGTTACAGACACATTTAAAACAGGACAGATGGGATGAATAAAGTGGATTTGCATTAAACTTCTCCCACTTCTTTCTGCAAAACTCAACCAATATTAGTGGTTCGGAATATAAAAAAAGTTTTTCAAATACTCTAGTAATGACTCCACATTTTTAAGCGGCTACTTCTACACCCATTTCTGTTCTTTCTTCTCTCAAAGTGACCTCACTGCTACTTTCACTTCCACTATTATTTGCAAGAAATCTTCAAGGCCGTTCTTTAACTGGTAGAGAAGATGAAAGGGTGCATAATAATGGGATAGGCAACATATCACATGTCTCACCTCTTCACTGCTACTGGCAACAGCACCATGATTTATGCTCTAACCTGTACGGGATCTGCTTTCACTACAACTAAATCTCAGTGTGCCCCATCAAACTATAATGTGTTTGAAGCACTTCACTAACCAAAACCTGAGCAAAAAAACATTTGTAGTACTGAAAAATGTCACATTTTGATACTTACCCTTGTTTACAACTACCATCATAAGTGACATTTATAATTCACATTGTTGTTACAGGAATATCCAAATAGAAACATTCTGCTATGCTGTAGATCTTACAGAACAATAGTAGACAAGCGCATTTAGCAAGGTTGCAATTACATGTATCTTGTGTGAGTGTATGCATATACACATACGAATATCTACGTGTGAATGTATATACATACACATTTATTTTCCATACTCTTAAAATAAAACCTATGAAATTAGGAAGTGCAACAATAGAGTTTTAATTACTATAACAGAGGCATGGTTTATAAATCACAGGCATCTGCTAAAAATGCAAAAGGGACAGTCATCATCATTAAACACATTCCCTGAAGAAACAAAGCTTGGGCAGTGATAGTGTATGCCCATCTGTTCATGTCACCCCTGACTCACTAGCCTTTTCCCCCGTTGGTGAATTTCAGCCTATTTTGACATAGGGAAGTGCTATCAAAGCTATCAGGCTTCCACATGTTTTGTGAATGTTAATGGCAAATTACAGGACAGAACTATTCTGCAGGCAGAAGTCTATCTTTGTCCATTCAAGAGGAAGCCACGAGCTGGTGAGGCAGCAAACATTTATCTCCAACTGCACATTCCCTTTCTTATCCAGAGATGGAAAGTGGGGGCAGGCAGGGAAACATAGGAAGAAGCTGGAAAGTACTGTGATGACTAAGTGCTGGAAATAGGAAAGCTGAATTAACTGCATGGGAGAGAGGGAAGGGGAGATCAGGAAGATGATAATAAAATGTTATTATAAAATACCAATCCACAGGAACCAGGCTTCATTAATTCTACTGCTCACAGAATTTCTAAGTGATCATATTAGCATTTAAATGACAGAAGAGTTGAAGAAGAAAACTGCTTTCAACTACTGCTAGTCAATACTGAGGATATCACAACCTATTACAGAGCTGCAAGTCATTATCTTGCGTACTTTCACTCTGCAGTCTTCTGAAATTACTGGTTTATAAGTTCAAGTTTTAAACAGCAAGATGATGAAGAATATGACAAATAAAACCTTTTTATTCCAAGTTTTTGGGACAAGTTAAGAAAATGACTCTTACTACAAAAGAGCACCTAAGAACTCGGTACACTTACCCCATGTTTCTGAATGGCAACATTTGTAAGATGTACAAACATGTTATCCAATTCACTTGTACTTGGTGTATATTTTACTGTGCAAAACCGGCAAAATCCAAGTTTATACCTTAAATGCAAAAAGTAATTAAAATGTGTTAAACCCCAGTAAGAAATAAGGAAAAGTACATCCTAGGATACCATGTACTTGTTAAGCTTCTTGATGCAACATTATTTTGACCATGTTAAACATCCTCTCAAAACAAAATACAAGTATGTACAGTCTTACATGTAACATCTCAATGGACGATAAGTAGATACTAAAACATATAAACGAAGATCGAATTTCTTTCCACCAATAAGTAATGGATTGTTGATATAGAGAGAAATCACATAGGCTTCTTTGGAAGACTGAGATACAAACCTGAAAAACACAAATCATGTTTCAGAATGTGACAATTAGAACAACAACATATTCTGGTAAGTCTTTTTCTTCTTTAGAAGGAGTCTGTAAACTTTGGATTGACTGAAATCTTGTATCTTTTGCCAAGAGAATGTATAAAGTTGTAGTAGTTAATAATATAAACTTGGCATCAGTCATTATACAACAAAAAAAGTTAAAAATACTAAACAGAGGACCAAGATCAATTAGCCATTTAAACTCAGTTTTGAATTTAACAGGGCAGCTGACTGAGCCATTCAGAACACAGCTCTACTAGCCAGTCTTTTCCTCGGAGAGCATTTAGTGTATGGCATAGTTCAGACGAGCAAAGAGCATGAATTACATTATCTTCATTAATCAAAGTCTTATACTCATAGAGTATTTGTATTTATGCTTGGTGTGCAATTGCAAACCACTATGAAAAGCTAAGATAACTTTCAGCGTGTGACTTTCTTCATATTGCAAGTCATACAGAAAAAAAAAACACCACAAAACCAAACTCAAGTAATATTCAGTGAGTCACTATATCAGAGAAAAAAAATATTAAAAAATCAACATTAGTTGTGTGATCAAAACTTTTAAAAGTCAGAGAAAAACACAGATTGCTAACCTGTTTCATCCATTTGGAAGTAGATTAGCAACATGAGGTAATATTTGTGTTCCAAACAGATAATGTATTTATTTCATATTCCTTTGTACCAATTTTAAAAGTGATTTAATATAGATTAAATAAAATAATTACTGAAATTGCTTAGGGAAAGATTTTTCTCTTGCTTCCTGTTATTTAATACTGTGAAGCAGAGCAATTTCTTTTTCTTCAATTTTTCTCCCAACAACACTGAAAGCATTTTTATAAAGAATAGCTAATTGAACAGTTCTTTGTACCTCCTCATACCAAAACAAATCGTATTAAAACCTGTTTGACGGAGGAAGTCAGATAACAACTGAGATTAAATGCAAAACTATATACTGACAAAGTAATAATAATGGAATACTTTTCCCATGCATCAGGCAATTAGCATGTTGATGTGGTTCAACTGATTACAGAAAGTACAATAAAGGGTTTGGGTTTCAAAGAACTTACGAAGATGTTTTGCTATCTCGAGACCATTTTTTAATTTGGGAGAGTTTATTGATTAGAAATATTCCTTTTCCCTGAGCTTTGCCACAAGGTTTCATAATCCAAGTGCTTGAGGGATTTTTTCTGAATTCTTCCACAAAGAGATTATAATCAGCAGGAAGCATAAAAGTAACAGGAACAAAATCTGAGTTAAGGAAAGAAAAAAAAAAAAAAAGGTGCACAATTAAGAACACTATATCCGATAAGGTTATTGACACATATAGATTAAAATAAAATTCTGGGTTTTTTCCAGTTTTCCAGTCTGGCATGATCCACCTTCATTAAGACTCATCTTGCTTTTTAGCTCATTTAAATTCTAGATTTTAGTTTTTACTTAAACAAACAATTACAAAATATTACATGCTGCTGACTTCAGATTAAAAAATTTTCATTTACATTAATCAATTTTCTTCTGTTTATATGCTGTGAAATTAAGAGTATTATACATCACTCCCACTTAACGTCATTGCACTTTCTCAATTTCCTATGTCAGCTTTTACCACTCCACTAACCACCATATCATCCTCCATGTATGCAAAAATGTGAATGTTGATGTTGCTTCCCCTTTGGATGTGGTAATTCTTATTTCCATGTAACTCCCATTAGCCATTCTTGTTTGTTCCTACAATCAGTATTACCATGCTTACTGAAATCTAAAGAAAAGCACTTCCATCCATACAGAACTGCTGTTCTCTTACACGGAAGAACAGTGCTTTCCCAAGATGTAAATCAACTCAACATATCCCCATATCTGTTTCACTCCATTGCTTTATGACCTCAAAAAAAACTTTTCTCTCCTCACTCCTTATCTATTGCTGGCTTGGTTTGGGGGGGTTGCAGGGGGGGGTTTTGTGGGGTTTTTTTAAATTCTGTTTTCTAGGAGTCACTTACTAGTTCTCCAGCTTCCCCCAAATCTCTCCTCTGAAGAGTCTGTTCATTCAGTTCTGTCCAGAGCCTTTCTGCAAAAGTTTATTTTAGTTTTTGCTCCTGTATAAGATTTTCAGATAATGTTTTTTTCACTTTTGAATTAAATAAATTCCAACCCTGTCTCCTATGAAGTTCCAGAGCCTCTTGCAATCTTATTGCAAAGTACCTTAATCCCACAATTTTCCTTCTTCAAAATAATCTGAAGAAAACAAAATCAACAAAAACTCAACCAACCAATCCCTCCCCCACCCACAAAAAGCCTAGTTACAAATCTATTTCTGTACCCTTACATTTAAAAATAATTTAATTATCACTCCATCTAAAGTTTCTCCAGCTAATGCTTCACTGTTAAGTTCAGCCTTCTTTAAGGACCTTACTACTTACAGAACTGAGTTTAAATACAACTTCCAAGCACACAAACTGGATTTCTGCTCCTCCCTGAATGCTGCTAAATACCAGCAGTGAAGGAATTGGGCCTTAGTGCTGTGGTAATATGACAGGGGAAAATGTTAAATATTTTATTCTTGCTTTGTCTCTAATTCCAACAAAGATCCTGAATGACTGGCATCACCTCTCTTTCTCCCAATTTGCAGAATATTAGCCATCATCCTTCAAAGCAAGGTTTGTGAAAAGCTTTGAAAGTATAACATTTCATATGAAATATTCACCACTACTGTTTTTATCGCTTTATCGCAGCAAACAATTTTAGGATAAAGTGCACTTTCTTTAATTGATGGAGACAGAGCATTTCAAGGTATTAACTTCGATGTTCTAACACTTCATAGATTCAGTGCTTTATGAACAGAAAAGCTAGCTCAATTCCAGGTTATTGACTACATAAGAGAAAAGATTAATGCTGATAATGAGAACCACATACCCAAATAAATATATTTCCCATTTTCATCCTTTTCTGCAAGAGGACTTCCTTCTTTCTCAAGTTCTTTCCTGTATCGCTTGATATTCTTTACCATCAAATCTTTTCTAGTCAGTTCATAGTGATTTGGGAAATGATTGACAATTTGGTCATCAGAGAGGCGGTAACCAGTTTCCACACTGAAAACATTTCTGATTGTTTGTACGCTCATCCTGAAAGTGAAGACAGATACCAAATGATTTCTCCCACAAAACACAACTCAGGAGGACAAAGTTGAAATTTTTTTCCTACATTCACGTCATCTTTTCTCTCTCTTATTTCTCTTTATAGTATAATATCTTGCTTCAGTGACAATCCAACGTATCCTGAATTTCTATTAACTAAACCAATTAAATCCTGCTGGAGGTTTTATTGATTGCTCTACTACTACTACTGAAATTGGTGCAGAAAGTGAAGAAAGGAAGATGACAACTTGGTGCTACTGAACTCTGGCTTGTTGGTAGCCAGGCTAACCCCTAGCAGGGCCTAAAAATTACTCATGCACACCCAAATGCTACAGAAGCATCTTTCTAAATCTGTTACTTCACTCTCTGGAAACTCAGCTTTCCTCTTAAAACATGCCACAAAAACAATCTCTTACTGACTACCTTGGTACTTAGATGTAAAGGACTTCAAGTATATGAACTGGAAACAGTGATTCAGTGATCTTGCTAAATCACCCAAAAATGCCAGATCAGAGGACTGCAGTGACAAAGTCATCAAATCAGGTATCTACTTTGTTTTTCACAGAAGGTAAGAGCAAGACCATAGATAGGAAGAATTTTCTATATTACATGTTCCACATTGGAAATTGAAGAATATTTGTTGAACACCATCAATGTGTTAAACTATCATTTCAGGAATTAAAAACCAAACCAAAACAACTAGTCACACAACAGTTTCCACGAGTACTCTGTTCCCCCCCTCCCCTCCAACCGCATTCCAAAAGCATGAGCAGATTACTAGACTTCTACCCATTTAAATAAGTGGTTTACAAAGGGTATACTTGGCAGCACAAACCACCACTGTCATATTTGAAAAGGACAATATAAAGTGTTTGGTTTACTTAAGCAGGATTGGTTTTGCCAATTAATAGATTAGTGCATTCTAGGACAGCATTTCACGGTCTTATATTAGACAAATGCCAAATAAGAAGCTAGATTATTTACTCTGCTCCTTTCACCATTATCTTGATTTAATTTCACATTCACCCTCAGTATTGAAATACTGAATAATTAGTCTGCATATAAATCACTATAATGAAGAAGGAAAGTACAGTTCTCAAGGCCTTCATTACAGGAGCCTGGACTCTGGTAACAGGGCAAGCCTCTGTTACATTGATTATTTTGTCATATATTGGAATGTGTACTCTTGGATTATTTTGCTTATGTTGCATTGTCAGAAAATTTTGGGAGAAGACACATTCAAGATTCTCCTCAGCCCACAAATCCATTCCAACAGTAAAGGAAAAAAAAATCTGCTTACTGCATACAAAAAAATCAAATAAAATCAGGCATCACATTTCAAAAACCACTGAGCACAACCTTTCCCCTGGGCTTTTTACAATTGGTATTCCCAGAAGTGATCAATATCTTGCTAGGCCACTGACTTTCCACTCCCTGACAAAACCTTTGGCAAACCGCAAAGAAACATGAGATCAGTAGCATAGGGATGGATCCATGCAGATGGGACCTTCTACCCTGAGGAGTTTCAAAGACTATAGCAGGCCTGCACAGATACAGGAATCTACCAATGCAAATCCCAACAAAGACCAGCAATAGCCTAAGAAATTACAAAAGCAATGAAACAATGTTACACTCTTAGGAGCACTGCAGTAAATCAATGATAATTTCCACATCTTTCATTTTTCAATATGCATTGTGTTATATTACTAATGGTATTAACATAAGGTGTTAGAATGCTTCACAAATTTAGAAATAGGTATTTTTTTATGTACTTACCAATAAAAATTCCAGTCTTCATTTTCTGCCACCTGAATCCAGCCCCTTTTTTCAAAGTTGTTTATTAGAACAGATTTTTCTATGTCAGTTACCCACTTTACTTTTCCCGCCATTATCCTAGAGCAGAATCAACCTGTTAGCAAAGAAAAGTTTAAAGATGTGAAGTTGAAAACAGGGGAGAACACAAAACAGGAAAATCAAAGCAGATGAAAAGTGGCATCTAGAAATCATTTTAACAAAAGTCGTATGTAAAAAGTAAATTATTTTAAAAATCAAGGAAAATAACATCTCAGGTTCAGACTGAAACCCTGCATTTTCCAGCTGGACACCTGCAAACAAGGGCACTATCTACAGAAACCTTTCACACTCCCCAGTCAATCCCCCTTTTAGGAGCTGGCACACCACTCATGTCTCCCCTTAAAAACACTAATGACAGAAACGACTATCATACATTTACTGGGTAATGTTTACAGAACCAAGTGCAGAGCACAGACATTTTATTATTTCTAACCAAGACTTACATGCATATACTTTTTTTGCTTTGTTTTGAAGTAGAAGAGTTCATATGGATCACCTAGTGACTGTAGAAGAAAAGAAAACAATTCCAAGAGAAATCCCCTACATGCTCTAAATCATGATTTGCTATACCACAAGGAAGGGAACCAAAGTAATGTTACAACTTCGTGTTGTCTTCTTTGTATTTCATGCAGCCATGATTTTGCCTTCTGCACTAGCTGACATGGATAGCTGGTATCATTAAACCCTTCACAGCAGGATTTCCCCAAACCTAAGGTTGTTAGGACAGTGCTAATAAGCTGCATTTCAATTCATGACATCTAGGTGCCACTTTCTACATTATATCTCACTTGTCTGGGTCAGCCTTTTCTGTTAGGATCACAGGATCATTCCAGCTGGAAGTGATCACAGGAGGTCTCTTGTCCTTCTGCTCAACTCAAGGTTAGCTATGAGGTCATACCAGGTTGCTCAGAGTTTTATCCAGCCATGTTTTAAAAACCTCCAAAGCTGGAGATAGCACAGCTTCTCTGGGCATCCTATCTCATTGCTTGACTGGCCCCATGGAGAAAAGGGTTTTTTTCCCCATATATTCTCCCATATATTCTGAGCCTCTCTTCTTTCAGCTTACGCCTATTGTCTCTCATTTTCCACCCTTCACCATGCTAAAGAGCCTAGGTCTTTTTGATAACCTTGTCATAGGTACAGGCAGGCTGCTATTAGGTGGCCCCAGAGCCACCTCTTCTCATCAGACAAGTGCTTCGGCCCCCTGTCTTGGTAACCCTCTGTTCAACTCACCCCTGTTTACTAATGTCTGTCTTATTCTGGGGGGCTCAAGTTACTTTTGTCAATCCTTGGGTATACTGTGTTACATCCTTGTCCTTTTTCTTTGAGAAAGACAGCCAAGTTTAGCAAGGTGGGAATGCACAACAAATGCACTGAAAGAGGAAGGAGGACAAGCCCACAATTGCTACCTCTCTGAAGTGCAGGCTGATGCTTTCTTACAGCAGCAGGCACCCACCTGCTTGCACTCCTGTTTGCAAGGTCTGTTTGGTGAGATCCCCTTCACCACAGTGGCTCATTTTGTGCATTAATATAATGCCAATGAAGATGGGGGCAAAGAAGTGTGAATTGAAGCATGTCAACCTTCATGTGTACATAGTCTAGAGCCAAAAACCTACAACCCAGCTGATGTGGACAGAGCACTACAGTTTATACAATGAGCAACATACTTACGCATCAGTAAGTGGTGAAGTTCAGCCTCCCAGGATCTAGGCCGGATCGATATACAACTTTTAAGCAAGCACTGTGTGAGCACTATATTCATGAGCAAATGATAATAACTAATAAAGTCAAGGGTAGACAGCTCTCATAAGCAGTTTCAATGTTGCTCTTTAGTCTTTCTGCAGTTCATTCCACAAATCAGTTTTACAATTGCAGCCTAGTGAATCTTCATAGTTATGTTTCACAGAATTCAATGGTGGAGAGGTGCTAAATCAAAAGAAAATCTCTTTGAGCCAAAAGCAGATTCTTTGGCATATGCCTCTCCCAAGAACAAAAAACACCATGCAAGGGAGTGGGGGAGATCAGAGTTACACACGTCACACCATCTACTTCTCCCTCTACATATAATTTTCTATTGGAAAGTCAATTAAAACTTCAAGTCACCTTCACTAATGCAGTACTGTAATTAATGCAAGTGAGCAATTAATGTATTTAATACAATTTCTGCAACTAAGATACTGGGCTGGAATTCAAGGGTCTTCAGTTTCCAGTACTAGCTATGGAGATGTACATTTGCCAGCAAGCTAACATCCCTATGATTTCCTTGGAGGCACAGCCCATTATAGTGACCTTCTTGTACCCGGAGGGGGCCTACAGGAAGGCAGGGGAAGGTCTATTTAAAAGGATTTGCAATGATAGGACAAAGACTGTTTTAAGCTAGGAAAGGATTGATTTAGGCTGGATATTAGAAAAAAGTTCTTTAATATGAGGGTGATAGATCACTGGAATGGGCTACCCAGGGAGGTGGTGGAGGCCCCATTCCTGGAGTCATTCAAGATCAGGCTTGATGGGGCTCTAAGCAACCTGACCTAGGTAGAGATGTCTCTACTTGTGTAGGGAGGTTGGACCAGATGACCTCTAGAGGTCCCTTCCAGCCTCAAACATTCTATGATTCTATGATTACAGAGTGCTTCTATCTTTTCCTTCCTGGACTATTTAAACTGCCAAATTCCACAAGGCAGAAATGTTTACTATTAGACTTTGATTTTGAAGAATTTTAGACACTTATTTTCATCCATGTTGGCAAAATAAGTTGAAATCAAACTTAAATAGACAGATAGAAAAGAGTATATGAAGACTCAGGGTCTGTCTTTTTTGTGTGTGCTTATACAACACCTAGTTCTACAAGGTCATGATCTTTCTCTGGGCCTTCCAGATACTAACAAAACAAAAATAAATGAAACAAAGGGATTTATTTATCTATACTGAAGTATGTATGACTCACAATCAGTGACTCACCAGTACCACACAACATCTTGTTGTGGTTTTAAAAGTTCAGGGATTAGTCAGCTTCAAATAGAATTGTCCTTTCAAAAGGAAATGTGTTAAATGCTACAACAGCATTAACCAAACACAATGTAAAATTTTCAAAAGGCCTTAAAATGAGTCCTGCACACCTCCAAGCTACCCCATTAAGTTTACCAACATCCAACCTCAATGCTCTACATGTTTCTGTTACCTGACTCCTTGATCTCTCTCTCTCCCTACTTCCCAAGTGTGTCTCGCTCCAGCATCCTTAGTACATAAGCTACAACTGCCCTCGGGACTTGTTCTTCTAGAAGCTGCATCAAAAAAGGTAGCTGCCTTTGCCTCTGTCTTTAACAGAACAAGCACATAGCTGCTGCCTTACAAAGATTAAGAGACTGAGTGCACTGCCACAAGCAGGGCAACTTTGCCAACACTTCTAATGTTGCAATCTCATTTCTACCCTGGGATGCAACAGCTGTCACAGCATCCGTTCCATAGGATTCTTCACAAAGATTTCAATGAAAGCTACACATCCTATGACAAGGAACTCTGAAAGACTGCATGTACTGATCCAGCCTGTGGATTTTGTGGTAGCAGGCAGGACTGCTCCATGAGCAGTCATGCTATCTGACTCCCAGAGACTGCACTGTTTGATTTCAGAAGCCAGAGACAATTCAACGGAAGATTCACCTACAGGAAGACGAATTAAAACTAAACCAAAGCTAAAAATTGAAGACAAATTCTACCACAAATATAAAGAAAAATTACAAGAGTGTAATTCTTTTCCTGTTTTGGGAACCTTAGAGATCCATCCCCTTACAAAGGGATTGAAAGGATAGCAACACAACAGCAGACTGAAAATTTGTCCTTGGTTTATGTGGATAGTTTGATCGTCTTGGATGATGTTTTTAACTGACCTGTTGTAGTGGGTATAGCTGAGCTGATTTTCCCCATAGCAGCCCTCACAGTGCAGTGTTTTTGTGCTGGGAGATAGAGGGTGTTGACAATACATCCGTGTTGTGACTAGCAGTGCTCACACAGCACTAAGGCCCCTTCCAACATTCCCCCTAGTGGAACGGGGGGGAGGGAGGGGAGGGGGCAAGATCTGGGAGGGAATACAACCCGGACAGCTGATCCAAACTGACCGATAGGATATTCCATCCATACCATATGACATCAGCTCAACTATAAGGGGAGAGGGCAGAAGGAGGATGGGGGACCATTCATTAGGAAGAATTCCTGCTTGTCCTTCGAGCAACTGCTATGTGTTCTGGAGCCCTGCTCCCTGGGACAGGCCCGACACCGCCTGCAGATGGGAAGAGAATAATATCTCTGCTTTGCTTCGCTTCACACGCATGGCCTTGCTTTCTGATTTCATTAAACTGCTTTCATCGTAACCCACGGGCTCTTCTGATCTTATTCTCTCCCTGCTTGCCCTGCTGAGGGAGGTAGGGAGGGGAGAGTGATAGACAGGCTTGATGGGCACCTGGCACTCAGCCAAGGTAAACCCACCACACCTGTCAATAAAATCTTCAGATTTGGTGTATTTTGACTATTGAAATCCATTTTAAAAAGGAGTCATAAAAAATAACTTACATTAAGTTGCACCAAAAACTTCCTTATTTTCAATAATATAGTTTTAATGCAACATAATTTTCTACAGGAATCCTCTAATGTGCAGTTAGGTATTTTACATAACAATGAGATTGCACAAGATAACCACACATTCAAAATTCTGCCAGCTGAGATTCCCAGCTTCTGTAAACATCAAAGAAGAGCTGTATAGCACAGCCAAAGCCTACAAATAGTAAGGTGATGGTGCAGTAAGTCAAATCCTTCTCAGAGCACTAGATCTCCTACTCAGGAGAGAAGTATATAACATAGGCACAGCAGGCCTGACACTTCCCCAAAACACTGCCTTTACTGGTCCCAGCAACAGCAAGTGAATGTAATGAAGACTGTCAGCAGCCTAATTCAAGGTGAGGGCCTCTTGCCCTAGCACAGGGCCGGCATAAACTCACAAGGGGAGGGCAAGACCCAAAACCATCTGGTTGTCATTCTTCCCAGGAGTTACTGCCACTAGGGATGTTACTCACGCTGATCACAGACCATCTTCTCATGCTGCAGAATAAGCGTGAAGTGGTGCCCATGTCCACACGCGGGGGGATTCCTGGTCTAGCAAGCTGTATTTGCTTCTAACTGTTGGGAAGGTCATTGAGGTTCATTATTAAGTTTATTTCTGGAAAACGCAGTTTGGCTGATGCTGATGTGCCACCAGAGGAGAGCGGGAGAGCGATTCCCAACATGTTTCAGGATAAAAAAGGAGCCAAAGACCGAAAGAGCCGCGTCGCTGAGCCGTCAGAAGCGAGGCGCCCGGGGGAGCGGCGGGTCCCCGCACGCCCCAGAAGCGCAGCGGAGGCAGCCGAGCTCGGGCCTCCACCAACGCCTCGCCGTCGCGACAGCCGCACAAAGAGGCCGACCCCGGCTGGCTTTATCCCTGTCCCTCCAGGCACCCTCCGAGAGCGGGCGCGCAGGGAGAGCTGGGCGCGACGATGACCTCCCCGCTCCATCTCCCAGAAAGTGCTGCGATCCCACAGGGGTCTTCAGCTGTCGCGATAGCCCCGGGGGGGAGAAGGGAAGCCGAGCGCCTCCCCCGACGGCGGGCAGCTGCAGCCCGCACCGTAAGCGTGGGGGAGAACGATCGAACCCGCGCCCCGTCGCTCACCTACCGGCGAGAGGGGCGGCCACAACTCCCCCTCAGACCCAGCCGGCCCCGCCGGCCGCTCCCATCACCCCAGCCCGCGGCTCCGCCGCCGGCCCCGCCCCTTCCGGCGCCGCTGCCTAGCAACCGCGACGCGCCGGGGGCGGGACTTCCGGAGCAGCGGCGGCGCGGAGGGAGCTCGGTTGCCAAGGAGACGCGGCGGCAGCCCCGCCCCGCAAGCGCGAGGTGCTGGTAGGCCGGTAGGGCCGGTGGCCATCTTGTCCCCGTAGCGGGGAGGCCGGCGATGTCTTTCGCTGCTCGGGACTCACAGCCGCCTCGGCCCAGGCTCTCGGGAATCGCACTGCGGGGGAGGAGAGGGCCAGAGGGGGCCCGGCGAGGCCGGGGCCCGGCGCAGGCCCTGGAGGTGTATTCCCTCCGAGGCCTGTGCCAGGGCTTGTCCTCGCCCGCCCTTTTCCGTCAGCCTCCACATGCTGCAAGCCTGACAGGAAGGCGCTGAAACCCTTCCGGCCTCCTGGCCTTCATCCACTGTGCCTGGGGCTTGGGCCTGCCCCATTGTCAGAAAAAAAGTCTGTGACAAACATCTGATCATGAGGAAATGGAGGTTTGCAGAAGGTCATAGCATGACAAAACATGTCTAGGTGTCCCAGAATACCCAGGTTGCTCATATTGCCAAAGCTCAAGTCCCTGCTTGAGTGCATCAAGTGTTAACAGGTTCATCACCATATGGTCGTACAAATATCTTATTTTTTATTGATACCGTTCTGAGGAATTGTGAGAATTTTCCTGAAAATGACCAACTACTGTAGTTTGCAGTGAAAACTGGGTGAGACAAAATGGTACCTAAGAAGTTATAGCATTAGTACCTGTGTAGAGAAGACTGATTTACGCATGAAAATCCCTTCAAATGAGAAATTATGTTAACAGACACCTGATATATATTAAGGTTACTGACATTTTGTGATAGGCTCAATACAAAACAATAAGGTATTACATAATGAACTCCAGAGATTTGAAGTGTCTCTAAGAAATAAAGGTGAAAGAAATTATTCATACTATAATTACTTATTAAAAAATGTATTCATCAAGACAGTAGCTGAAACAAGACATTTTCAGTGTGTTGGTGTACAGCAAATAACTCATATGAATCTATTCCCCAAGACCCTTAATTTCCCAAATAGTCTGAATATAACAAATATGCTTTTTGATTTACCATACCATCCTATGGTAATAGACTCAGTTTCAAGGATGCAATTACAAAAAAACCCAGTTAAATTTCGTAACTATTATAACTGGAGCTATTAATTATTTCCTAGTTTAACTATGGAAGCAGCCACAAAATGCAGTGTATCTTCCTTTGGTCATGTGCAGTGGAAATTTCCTGGCATCACAATACTGCTGGCAGCAGAAGACAGTGTGGAGCAGCCTTCACAGCCTTCTTTCAATCAAGAAGGTGGGTGTGCTGTGATAGCTGACAGAAAAAAAAGTGAGCCTGGATCGTCTCCTTGCTATCGATCCTTTTTTGTCCCTACATCCATCACACCTCAGGGGAAAGCTGAAAAAGTGCCACTTTAAAATGTATTAAATAATTCATTAAGGACAGAAACAGTTGGGTTTTTCTGTTTTGTTTTGGGTTTATTTTTAAGACAAGAGTCTTTTAGCTTAATTCAGCAGTCCTTAATCAAAGATACAGTTCCATGGGATAAAAAGCTGTTGTTTTGCTATCTCTCCAAAAATGACATCTACAGTATTACATCACAGCTAATAATAGATGCTCTAGCTTTTAATATTAATGCAGCTCCACTTTGCAATATAATTGTTTCAACAAGGGAAGTCAGGGAGAATTAGACAGCAGTTCAATAATGCTTACTATTGCTGTATCAGGAAATGCTGCAGCAGCACTGTGACAGAAATCATTCCTATGATGATATTTGCGTATTTTATTTTAAGCTTGCATCAACTCACTGAATTAAGCAAGATTACCTATGTGTGTAAAATTAAGCCTGGTTTCGGGAGGGCAACTGTTATTGATTTGAAGCAAAGTAAATAAGAAAACTGAAATATCAGCACTGGTAACTAGGACAAAGTCTCGGCAAAAAGCAATATTACTGAGGTTAATTCCCCTTTTATTATATTGTACTTTCGAGCCAATTTTCATCTAGCCTATTGCATGTGTGAGTGTAAACACCACCCTCACAACATCCTTGGCACGAGCTGGCAGATAGGCATTGTCGTATTCATTTCACAGGTGAGTAAGCCCCGGGGACATGCCTCGGAAGATGGGAGAGAAACATCCATCTTACAAGGATTATTACACTAGGCGCGAAAAGCAGTAAGTGTATATATATATGTATTTACATACACAAACAAGCACTTTTCTACGTTTGAAAACTTAGCCACGGAAGTCTATGGACACTCCAGCCTCAGGTGGACCACTGTATCTATGCCGCTGCTCAGCTTCTCTTGGTGTTTACCTTCACTCACACAGAGATGAAATCATACTATAAATAGAGGGCAAAGTCCGCTCTCAAGCCTTGCCCGGTGAAGTCTCCTGTTTGACATGACAATAGAGCGTGGAGCAATAGGGGGGTTTGGATGCTTAAAGCCCTTCTGCAGTAAGCTGTGCTCCCCAGTGATGGGCGATACTGGCTGGAGCAGGCACCACACTGCTATCAACAGCACAAAAGAAAAACACTGAAAGTCCCATGACCTCACTAAACCTTTTGGGCAAGAGGTCAGTAGAGTTTCAGTAGATGTCTCTCTCTCTTTAACCCCTCAGTAACTCTGCCCTGGCTGTGCTGCCAGGGCTTCTCCTGCCTCTGCCCCGCACCTTTCTCCTTCGGGTACCCTCGGGAAAGTCGGGCATGCAGCAGTATCTCAGTTGCTTCTGCCGAGTGGAACAAATCAAGAGGAAAACCTGCTCCTCCCTGTTCAAAAGCAAACGATACCACAAGTCCAACATTTTAAAGACTATCTTTAAATTATGAAATACATATTGAAGCCCAAAGGGACGAGCAAGGCCATCTGGAAAAGGGGTCCCTTAGCTAAAGGGGACCTCAGCGCCCAGTCGTGCCAGTCGCCATCTCCACCGGTGCGAGGGCAAAACTCGTGCCGTGGTGGCCAGCGTCCCGTCACCAGGGCGGGGGCCATCCCACCACAGTAGCCGGTGTCCCACAGCGGGGTCGTCCATCCACGGGGCCGTCCCGGCCTCGCCGGCTCCACCTCGGCGCGCACAGCGCCCACAGCCCCGCCGCCATCAGCCCGGCCCCGGGGGCGGGGGCCATCCCTCCACAGTGGCCGGTGTCCCACAGCGGGGTCGTCCATCCACGGGGCCGTCCCGGCCTCGACGGCTCCACCTCGGCGCCCACAGCCCCGCCGCCGTCAGCCCGGCCTCGGGGGCGGGGGCAGGACCACGCTTCCCCCGAGGCGCTTCTCCTCCGCGGGCAGCGGCGGGTGTCCCCGTCGGGGCGGTGCGGTGAGGTGCGGGGCGCGCAGCGGGGCGGGGCGACAGGCGGACAATAGGGGCAGTCTGCGAGTGACGCCGCGGTGAGTGGCCGGCGCGGTGGCGCGGTGGGGCCGGGCCCAGGCGGGGCGGGGCGGGGGGCTCGGGGACCCCCCTTTCCTGACGCCTGCTTGTGTGCCAGCAGGGCGGCGGTGGCTTCCAGCGTGGGGCGCCGACCGAAGCCGAGCCGAGGTGAGCGACGGGGTCCTGGCGGCGGGGGGGCGGTTGCGGCGGCGCCTTTCCTAGAGGCGAGCGGGGAGGAGCGGGGGGAAGCGGCCGAACGCTCCGAGGCAGACCCTGACCGCGGCTCCGGGCGGTGCGGGGGGACCGAGGGCGTCTGGCGGTCCCGGGACCCGCCGCTTCACCTGCGCGCCCTCCCGCGGGGGGCTTGTCTCGGCATGTTTCCAGTGGCAGTCCGGCCCCATGCACCTCCGCCGGGTCTGGCGCCGCAGCATCTTTGGGCTCGGAGCGGGGGGATGAATATCGTTTAAAATCCGCGCCAGGCGGGGTGGAACACGGGGAGTGGAGCGAGCGGCCGGTGGCAGGCAGCGGCGCGCCCGCGGCCGGTGCGCGGCCGGGGCCCAGGGCGGGAGGCGCCGTGGCGCTGAGCCGTGTTCTCCGCAGGGAGGGACCTGTCCTGGCTGCTCAGCCTCGGGAGGGACGTGCGTGCCCTTCCGAATGATGCTGCAGGGACCTGTGTGCTTTGTGCTCAACTGCTGTCTTCTAAGCAAATGAGGAGCGGAGTACGTGTACTTTCACTCTTAGCAAAGCAGGAAATAAACCCTCAAAGCCAGTCTGAAATGTATAGCAAAATGTGCCACCGATAAACATTTTTCAGCGTTCCTGAAGAACTCCTTTTCTATATCTGCGTACATTTATAACAATGCTACTGATAACAGGAACGGTGTGCGACAGCAGAGATGGATAAAGAAATTCGTACGGCAGTCGATAGTAACGTTTAAGTCATTTCACAAGGAATGTGGTGAGTTCTGTGATTAAGCAGATTTCTAGGTGTTTAAATTGCAAAATGAGTAATATTCTGAGTCTGCTTCTCTAGGCTGTAGCAGAAAGATGTATGCATAACAAGAAGATGGAGTGGTCTCCATTATTATTTTCTTTCACAGGTACATGGACGAAGTTATTTTAGCATATTGTGGGTATGTGGGTTTTGGGGGTTTTTTTCCATTTAATGCATGTCAATTGAGTGGGAGTTAGGACTGAGTATAATAAAGAAAATCAGAGTTTGTTCAAGGTGTTTGCCACTGTAGAGGTTCTGCCTCTCTGAAAGGAGAAATTTAAGAAAATTGCCTGTTTTCTTTGGTTTGTAGGTGTCTGTGGTAGCTCTTTTTCAGGATTTTTGTATCAATAGGCTGTTGACCATAAGACCCTTTAGAGAGGACTAAGAAAGACTGAATGCATTCAGCTTCTGCAGGGTAGCAGCCTGCTAGCCAAAGTAAGAGCTGGTGGGAGTAGGATACTAACTGTGGGCTCGATCCCGTAGTGACCAAAGGTAGTAGCAAAACCCCTCCTAATGCAGTATGGATCTGAAATGAAACTAGGAAGACACACACTGTGATCAAAATTTATATGAATAAGGGCTACAAATCTGCAAAAAGAAAATGAGTGCAGAACACACTGCGTTTGAAGAAATACAGTGCTGTATTGGGGCACGATGACTCCTATGCATAAAACCTTATTTGTTTGCTCTTCACAGTTGATTTTGTACACTTGAACTATTTAATAAGACACCCTGGGGTTTTTTTGTTGGTTACACTGTCTGCAAGATGTGTGGACTACACCTTACCAATGGTAACTTGGTAATTTTATGATGTAAAAATAGCATTAAAATATGGTAGTTGAACTAGATTTTAAGTGGTAGTCCTTTTATTACAGTGTTTGTAACACTGTTACTATCAGCATTTTACCAATACAGGAAGCCAAAGTAAAACTGAGAAGAGCGTGGCGTTTTAATTCTTTATACTGATGTGCAGGACAAGAAAGACAGCAAAAATAGTGAGTTAAATTTGAGTTCTTAGACTTACAGTTGCACTGTACCTGCATATCAACAGTTTCTCTTGTCTTCCCAATCTAGCAGCAAAAAGTCAAATCTCAGAGGCACCTGTAAAGGAAGACCACTAAAGGTCATAGAAGATGCTGAGTTTTCTGCCCGCAGGTCCAATAGGGCATCCCTGTTAAACGGGGCAGGCTGCAGGTGCGAGGTGGCAGTGCCTGACAGGCCGGGCACCATGCTGCCCAGTGTTATGGGGGTAGAAGGGGGCAGGTGAGGGAAAAAGGCAGCCCATTGCTATCCCAAATGTGCCAGCTTTTGAAGAATGATCATGTTTAAATTAACAGTTTTATTTGGTCTGTTGAAACTAAGCATCTGCTTAAATATTTTTATAGATTATGACTTTGGTGATCAGCATCCTTTAATCCTGAATTTATTATCAAGGCATGAATTCTGTAATCTGCTTGCTGAGGATGCCAGCAGGCTCATTGCAGGTACTTCACCCTTCAAATGGATGACATGGTAGAACAAGGTCTCTTAGGTACATCAGATATTATTTTGTTTTCAATTTGGTTGAACAGATGTTAATGTTAGATTGAAGTGTTCCAGTTTTATTATGTATTAATAATTATGAGCATTGCATGAACTTTTCTGGCTACAAGTAACAACTTTTTTATCTACATCACTTATTTTAGGAGCTTCCAAAAATAAAAAAACTAAGATACAAAATTTTAGAATAAATGCAAAAAAAGAAACATTTTTCCATAGCTTCATGGTTTATTCATGGATCACTGAACTATATACATTGCCATACTTACCTCCTACAATTTGGCCATGCAATTCAAATAACAATTTGAAACAAATTCGTACTTATTATAAAAGTGTCTTGACCTTTTGGTGAGACTAAGAAGTGCAAAGGGCAGAAAATGTTTTGAAAAGGAAATGTAAATGTAGGAGGAGAGGCTTTCTAACTTAATCTAAACCTTAACTCTTTGTGAACAAGTAGAACAAAGGCAACATCCCTGACTCATGTGGTGCTGTCAGAAAACAAAAATCTCAGTGTGGCAGGGTTTGTTTCTTTTAAAGAGAAATGGTTAGTTTCAGTTTGGTATATTTTTTTCTTCAATGTTCTTAGTTCTTCCCATAAAACTTACTGAGAATGTAATGTTTTCCTTTTAACAAAAGCAGACCCCCCCCTCATTTCTCTTGAGTATTTAGAAGCCATTGAAATAGGTTTGTGAACCAGTAGACTCTTCAAGGGAAATAATGCTTTGTAGGCTTATCAAATATTGACTTTTTATTGTGAACATAACTGTACTATCTACTTTTTAAGGTGGAAACCTCTTGTTCTCAACAGTCATATATTAAATATCACAGTAAGGACTGGTGTTCTCTGAGTGCTCTAACAGACAACATGAAAATTGGTCTTGAGAGATTATTGAAGTCTTGACTCATAATTTCAATCAGAGCCCCTTTAATATTTTCAGCAGAGACTGAAATAGAAAATACCTGTGTGAGTTCTTTACTTCCGAAGGTTTCCTCTATTTAAAGTCTGCTGTATGCATTTCTTTCACTACTGAGATCACAGGGCTTGCTTAAGGCATACATTTTTTATTTCTAGATACAAATGCTTCGTTCCTATCCTGTTTTGAGGTAAGAGAGCCTGTGTTAAATTCCCAATGAAGGCATGTTCTCATACTGACTTACTGAGCATAAAAATGCCAATGAAATAAGATGTAAGAAGTAGAACATGTATGTTTTAGATTTACAGAAGTGTGCCTTTAATAGCTGTTTGAGGCAATATTAAGAAGTGTTTATGTGTAAACAGTCTCCAAGGTCATTGATGTTAAGCTGACTGGGAACAACAGTATGAGGCAAAGAATTAATTTATCTTTGTTCCTTGACCTGATACTGGTTTAAGAGTTAATCCAGCAACCTGGGTTAACTAACCTGCACTATTCAAAAACAAATAATGATGACTTAACTTCTTGTCTTTCTAAGAGGAATGGAAGTTGCTGGTGACTCCCTTGTGATGCTTTGCCATGAGTTGTTCAGGAGGCAGGCCTGTGGAAGCCCAGGTAGAGATATCCAGTGGTTCCCACTACCTGGGTGCTGCCCACTTCTTATGGCTTCTGACTTGCAAAGAAGAAGGGTCAATAGCCGAGGGCAACTGTTGCTAATCTGACAGGGGTCATAGGAGAGCCCAGAACTTAAAGAAAACAAAACAAAAAGCTGCCTGGGATTTTAAAGTGCCTGTTCTTCCTCAGAACAGCACCCTAGGCATCCAATATTCCTGTTTCTCTGAAACCTTAAGTAGCTCTTAATCTTTGGTCATCTTATCAAAGACTTGTCCTTGTAAAATGGCAGAGAGATTTGTATTTGCAACAGTGAGGATGATGTCATGTTTTGAAAGAGTTGGCTATGGATTGGAGGTAATATGCAAACAACCAAGCCTCTATTTGTTTTTCATTTAAATTTAGTTTGCATGGGCAGCTGGTAGAATCTGAGACAGTTTGAGATATGCTTAATACCTCGGGGGTAAAGAACGAGGGTCCTATCTGGCAATCCATATTTATGCAGATAGGTGCTGGGAATTTTGAGATGAACATTGGAATTAGATTATTGGTAGTAGCTTTCTACTTTCATAACTGGCTTTAAAACACACTAAATCACATACTGTAATTATTAATAGCTTTACCACGTCATATCTGCATAAAATATGTAAGATTGTATGCATAAGGCATAAAGTGCATATAAATTATGCTATAAGTCATAAAATACATAAAGATAATACATAAACTATAATTAATATATTCAGTGCATTATACTGAAGTATCATCATGCCTGTCTTAAAAAACATTACCACAGTAAATCTAATTGAGCTGACTACAAGTAAATTTCAGCGCCTTTCATTTTCCCCAACTCACCTGCTGGCATACTTGGCTTAGCAACATGTCTGTTTTTCAAGAAGATTTTCTGTTCCCTCTTGCTAGGTAAAAAAAGAGACAAACAGAAAATCTGATTATGCAAAGTAAAGACAGCGTCAACATACTCCTTCTACTGAAGATGCTTCATTATTCAATCGTAACTGTGTTCATAAAAAGCTATCATTTCCATCATATAATTAGGCATTTAGAGGGCCTTTTTTTTTTTTAATTGGATCTGGGCCTCAGTTCAGCAAAACATTGAGTATGTATTTAACTTGAAATACATTATTTATTCTGCTGAAGGCATTTTGCCATCGAAACTAAGCTGTTAGTTTGCTTGGTCAAAGCCTTACAGAAAAACATGAGCTTTTTGATCTGGTTGTTAGTTTGGAAATGACATGGGGTTCTCCACCAGCATTTTGAGGACTTGGTTGTGGTCACTGCTCTCTAAATGACAGGTCATTACTCATGCACACATACGACCTCATGGATTCTGTAAACCAAAATCAGTTTGCCTTTTGTTTCGGTATAAGTGAGAGAAAGAAGGAAAGCATGAAATGGGTGGTGGAAGATCAACCCATCCTGCTTTGGAGAACCAGAAGAGGCCATGGAGTCTGATATACACTCCTCTTGCCCAGCTCTGTACAGATCCAGACTTGAGGAACGAAATAGGTCCATATTAATGCAGCTTTCATGTGCATTTCTATATATACCTATATGCCTAGATTTTAGAAAAGATGACAGAAATCAGTAAATAGCCTGTTTGTTCATTCCCTGTCAAGAAGGCAATTCTGAAGTTGTGCTTTGAAAGTAAATTAGACCTGTCTTGTACATCTTCAAGACAGTACCCCTACCAGACTGCCTTTGCCCCAACACTGTCCATTCTGTAAAACACATCATAAATTCCCTCTTTGCTGGATTGCAGTTACTCAAACATTGAGACAAACTGGTGGGCAAAGCCAGCATACCAGCCTGCAGCTGAGTTGTGGAGAGCATGACCCAACAGCTATGGCAGTTTCTTTTTTAGCCTGTGGGAGGAAGGTATTATCATAACAGGTGTGAGGTAGCATATGTTGCCCTTTGGGCTTTTATAGTGGTATTGTATGGTTTGTTTACATGTCTGAGTTCTGTAGTACGTTGACTTATTATAGGTCTTTTTCAGAACATGGTTTTCATCTCTCACAGATATAGACATTCCCATTGTGTGGCCCTGTGAATGTGAAACTAGCATCTAGTCTAGAACTGAAAAAAAACCCCTCAAAACAAAAAAAAACCCAAGAGAAAAAGAAAATACCTTTTTTTAGTTGTTTTTTTCTTTTTTTCACAATGCATAGTTGTAAAGGCTAAGAATAGTTGGTATACATGTGCCACAGACAGCTGACTTTTTATGCTAGGTTTTAATAAATTTCATCCACTATAGTGATTGTTTTACTAGAAACCTTCCATGACTTTATAAGCTGTGAAGAAACATGATTAACACGCTTCCATTTGTTTGACTCTCCCTGTGGTACCTACAGGAATACATCACTATATACCCAGATGTTTACTTTGTACGTGTGAGCATACAGTTGGGTTGTTTAACCTTGAGAAGTCCAACACTGTATGCTTTGACTGTTTCCCTGGGCAGTTCACTTAGGCTAACTGCATCTAGAGAACTGACACTTTGCATGTCCAAAGTACTTCAACATCCTTGGAAACCTCCAAACCTTGCTCAGCTATTCCCAGTTTCTCATTCATGGATCTTCAGGACCCCCTGAAGCTCCTGTCTGAGCTCTGGTGGGGTTCTCAAACCAAGAGGTGCCTTGGGCAATCCAGTCTACACTGCAGTAGAGGCCACGTTGCATTGGACCTTGCACAAAAAATGGACAGCGATGCACTTGTGGGAATGTGATCAGCTGTTGACCGCCACTACTCCCAGTAACCCACTGGTCTGGATATCCCACTGTGAAATGGAAGAGCTGGCTTAAGTACCTGTTCCAGTGGACATGGATTTATTTAAAGTGATATGGCTTCACTGTGGGGTACATATAGAGCCTTGGCACTTGTTTCAGAGCTACAATGTTCTTAGGGTGACTGGAAATAAGGTATGGTGCTGGAATGCCCAAAGTCCCTCTCTATGGACACTACCCTTTCTTCATGATTTTTGTTTGGACTGGGAAGAGAGACATACAGCAACACATAAAAGAACTGCTTAAAACAGGACAGGGCATCTCTTGAAGCAAATATAGCACCTGAAACTACTCTGTCTCTTTTAAAATATGATCTTATTTAATTATGCCTTTTAACTCCTTTTTAAAATATGGTCTGGTTCTGCTACTTTTACATACAAATCTATAGGTGCCTCCTTGGAAGAAAGGACTGTGGTGTTTCCCCTCAGGAACAGAGTTGTGTGACACAACTCCTTCATAGCTGTTGCAATAAAATTCAGAAGGCCTGACCCAGCTCCTCTTTGTCACTGCTAAACTACACAGCCCTTCAGAAATCTGGATATATTGAAACTCTTAGATAATAAAGATTTATATGAGTAAAGTAGAAGTGCTATGCAGATAGAAGTTAAAATCCAGAATATTAAACTACAAGTTGTATGACGCATGATAATATCTACCCAGCAGAAACTAGTCCATAGCATGCTTTTCCCCATTGAGAAGAGGAACGTTCACTTCTGTAGAACCAAGTATATTTCAATTTATTTAGTATCCCATTTCTGTGTGTTTGCTTATGCAATAATTTCTACATATTAATTCTTAATAATTTTGCTTTGTGGAAAATGTAAATTTAATCTAAATATTGAAAGAAGATCGAGGCTCCCTCAGGGCACAAAGGCCCCAACCTCATCCAGAGTGTAAAATTTGAAGAATTTACAGGACTGCTGAAAGGGTAAACCAAATCCCCGCCAAGCAGCATTTTGACAGATGCCTTTTGCTTGGTTTAGCTCCATCTCTGAGAATATTTTACGCAACTTTTATTCATTTGACCCACAGAAAGCATGCTTAAAAAGAAGAAAGGAATCCAGCCGGGGGGAAATCCCCTTCACTGCTGTCCAAGATCACTCCGCCAACAAAGGGGATCAGTTTTGTAATGATGGAGCAGGGAAGCAAAGAGATCATAAAAGAGCTGGCCCAAAACATGCCAGATGAAAATGGAGTATCTCCAGAAGACTGTCTTTAAGTTCATCGCCAGGCACTCTGAGACAGGGGGCAGAGCTGCCTGCCACAGCAAATGTCCCAGGGGCACAAAGTGTGTTACCTGCCCAAGGGTGTGCGTGTGTTTTGAAATAATTCCCATCCACAGCTCTGATGTCATTTCTCTTGATAAGCCAAATGAAAACAATAGTAAAGACTACAAAAACATCAGCTCCGCTCTGAGCTCTGCTGCTGGTGAACTGAACCTCTTTAGTGCTTTCAGGGAAGTGTCATTCAAATACTGGCAGTATTAGAGATGTGCCACTTCTGCTGAAACCTGTTGTGTTGTGCCACCTATTTTGCTGAGAATAGAACCACCTCCCGCAACATTGTACGTGCTAGAGCCTGGCTACTGGTTGTGAACAACTTTCCCATTGTACAAGCAGCTCCACTGATTCTGAGCGGCTGCTGTTTGGAAATCTATTAATCCATTTATATCTTTGCTATTTTCTATTTCTATGGTGAGCTGCTTGTAATTTCCATGGTGGCAGACTCCAGCTGAAGAAGATGCATAATCTCAGACTAAATTAAAGACCTAGGAAAACCTGTTTGAGTTGTCTGTTTTAGGTACTTTGCTTCCCTGGGGATCCCCATCAGCTGGGGTGATTTAATGCCAGGCAGGTCACTGCAGACAGCACAGGAAAACATCTTGTTCTAAGTGAAACTACTGAGAAACTATACTTACCTACGCTGGCTATATTTATCTAGATTTTCCAATTTCTAGGCTGTTCTGAGCCAATATGAAGCAGCAGCCACCTAAATGCTGCATGTTTGAATTGCTGTACATCTGTTGGGTCACTGAAACTTTCCTTTGACTACTCCCAAAATAGTTATGTTAGCAATGCTCGCGTTCTGACTGGAGAAGTAAAAAGGGTAACTTTAAGAGCGCTTTAAACAATTTCCGTCTAAACTGAAAAGACCTTCTGTTACAAGGAGCCACAGGGTTGTCTTTCATGACTCGTTGCAGCATTAAGATGTCTCAAACGAGGAGAATCCTCAGGCACTTTGTCCTCTCCAGCTACCCTAATGGAGCACCAGAAGAGGAAACCTACAGTAACCTCCAAACAATTCCAGACACCACAGAGCAAATGGAGTTTAATATCAGGTATCACACCACATTAATACTCCTTCTGTCCTCCCCCATCCTCCCCCCCTCCAAATACAAACCCCCAGACTTTCCAGAAGACTTTGCTAAGCCAAATAAGCATAGTGGATACTACTGGAAATTGAATAGATGCAAGTGTAGATAACCTGTAGTGCTTAACATTGACTATGCAAGATTATGCTGCATTAAATGTCTGTAAGTTTTTGTCCTGCATAGGGACACAGATATGGCTCTTCATTAGAAACCCACCTGTTATAGCAAGCAGCTGAGGAAGCCATTTTTACATAATTCTCTAGGCGCCTCTCACAACAAACTGATAGTGCTGCTTTGGTTTTTTTCTTAATCCCATACATAAATTTTTTCCAGTTCAAGAGACAGGGGCTGCCTTTCCCCCATCTGTGAAAATTCCTTTCTGTGGTTTTTTTTTTTGTTGTTGTTGAACTGACCAAATCAGGCTGAAGTTTTTTTAAGCAGATCTCTAGAATTAAGCTCTTAAGCCTACTTACTATTCAGCAGATCTCATAAACAGACCTCAGCAGAAATACAAGGTAAAATAAAAATTATAGTCATATTATTTTTCTACAAGAAAAAAAGAAAAAGGATGAGTGTCTAAGAGAAGCTAAATCTAATTAGAAATTTTCATCAGGGAAGCGTAACCAGTTTTTGGCATCAGCATGTGCTGCAGATGTTGCAATTTGAGGTTCTGCACGCCCTAGAACCTCCCTAAACATCCAAAACCTTTAGGTTTTGGTCAGTTCATACCCTGGCACCACCCATTAGCTAGAGACCACACTACACCATGGAGACCATTGGAGTAAACTTGGACGACAGGCAGCAGTTATGTAAGATAAAATATTATGAAAGGTCCAATGTGAAGGTTGTTTTAATATCTTGACTTTGGAGGGGAAAAAACCCCCAACCAATCCAAACCAGAATTCCATTGCCTTGATAAAGAAATAAGACACCTTAAAACCCCAACATCTTAAAGTGCCAAATATGCAGCTTTTTATGAAAACATCAAAGCACTTCTATATGCATATAAATACAGGTGTAAGATGTGTAATCAATAAAACCATAAATAAAAACCCCCCACCTTAACGTTTCTCTTTTACATGCCCAGCTTAGTCTGAATGTTAGGGGAATAACTGTGCCTGACACTTGCAGAGGGCTTTTTAAAGAATTGCTGTTGCAGTGTTTTCCTCTAAACGTGCACATCCCAAACGCTCACAGCTCAGCTACCCGGGTTGGCCACCAGCTGGCCCTGATCGGGGATGAATTTAACAGGACCTACCACAGGAAGTTTGAAGATAGTCTGCTTCACCTGGCACACAGGTAAGTTACCTTACTGGCACTGTCAGTCTTCAGATGCTTTAAAAAATAATGTTAGATAGACAAACAGTAATGTTTTGTTAGATAAACAGTAACAGTTTTGTACACAAAGTAAAAAAAATATTGCTACTACTGCTGCTTCATAGAGAACCTAAAAAAACCTCAGAACAGATACTGTAGCTTGTTTTACAAAGAAGGGCTTTATCATGTAAATTGTTTCCAGACACTACAGCCATTTACAATCGAAAGACTTAAATAGTTTCTTGGTATTTAAAATTTCACAGTAGCACAATAGTTTTCTAGGTTAGACAGTGTCTGAGCTCAACTGAGCAATGAGAAGTGCAATGCTTCAGGGATTAACATGTTCCTGCACGTCAGATAACCCACCCATGCGCATACATGAAAGCATGGCTAGACTAATTTGAATTGCCTTTTATCTGCTGTGAGCTGACAGGGTTGTTATGGGTAGTTATTAACTGCAGATTAATTGACATGCAGTAATGTCCTAACCCGAGATACATAACCTGTGTCTGAACCCCCAGGTCCTCCTGTGCGGTTCTACCTCTTCTCTCCTTGCTTAAGGGAGAGCACCCTCACTTGCTGCAGACTTGCAGAGAACGCAGTTCAGTTACAACTGTGTTCCTGGGTGCAGCACGTAGTCATGTCACTTCCACCTCAGGAAAGCTGGGTTCATGCTGCAGAGAGACCCTGTGGGCTGCTGGTTCCTTAGCCATCAGAAGCTCTTGGGTTGTGCTGTTAATAACAGCAGAGGCACAAGATCGCCGTTCAGGAGCTCTGCTGCATGGTGTCTGGTGCAATGCTAATGATCAGTTAATTCTGAAACCAAATGATCTTTCATTTTCAAAGCCCTACTAAGTTACCAGGTCTTCTAAATATTTAGAGTAATATACAAGTACATATAGACTTTCAGGAAGGAACATATTGGAGTTTTGGGGTTCTTTTTACAGTTTTCTAAACCTTGCTATTTTATTTGCCTTTTGTTTGTTTAAATCATCAGGGTTGCTATCAGTGTTTTCCAGACATGGAGTATTATTAAAAGTGTTATAAGAAGCTTTGGGAATATTTTGAACAATAACTGGACAAAGAGGATCATTGGTTATGGAAACTGGGTATGTTCGCTCCCTTTTTTCCCACCTTTTTGTTGACAAATAGGTAATGGCAATACCGAACTCCCACGGAAGCATCAATGAGTAACGTATATAATGCGTCCCTCACTTTGCATTTGTTTCTTTGTTTGTTTGTGTCCCCCCATTGCCCCATTTTTTCTTTTTAGGCTAAAATTTCTCGTTTACACAGCATGCCAAAAGTCTGCAAAGAGATGCCCAAGTCCCACCCAACTCACAGGGGCTCCATGCAGAGGGAAGGCATCTCCCACTGTAAGAAGCCTACTCTAGGGGAGATAATCAGGCCTGCTACCAGCAGCGTTTTACCCTGAGTTTACCTGGGAGAAGAAAGGAGGGTTCTTTAGAGGTTGGCTCTGACCCTGCCATGGCAGCAGTCCCAGTAGCCACCAGCAAAACTAGACCTGTGTTTCCCCAGGAGAGCGGGGACAGTGCTCTCCATTTCACACTGAGCTCACACACAGACATTCCTGTTAGCTTTTCTACACCACCTTTTTGCTGCTTGTTATTTCTGATTACCTTCCCTTTGCTCTCACAGATTTGCCGGCTTCCTTTCAGGTGCTTCTGCCAGAAGCTGGTGCCTGCAGCTTTGCTTGTTGTTGCCTTTTGGTGGGCCATGAATTATGGACTGCTGAATTAACACAGAATTACAATAGGAGGTCATTGCTGGACTCTGACCAGTATCATTTAGCACCCAGGTGGTGGCAGCTGGTTTGTTTTTCAAATTTACACTGATAAAAATCTCTTTTATATTTAAAACCTAGGCTAGTGCTGGGTCACTGCTGTTTCATACCTTTTTTAAAAAAGAAAAATGTTTAAAATAAAGAGGTTGTTGCTGGAAAACTGCCTGACTTGCTAGTTTTGAAATGTGACTCCAGGTGACTAGAAAGTCTGTCTTTATTGTGTTTGTTTTAATGCCATATAAAGTGTCTATTTCATATAAATGAGTTTCTTAAAAGAGTTCTGGATGTGGGGAAGACTGAAGGCATGCTGGACATCCTTTTAAATTTTAACACTGTAAAAGCAATAGTAAAGATTAAAACCATGATACTTTTTAAAAATTAAATTGTTGCTTCAAATGTTTTGTAGTGTTATCTACTTTATTTTCCAAGATTGTGCTATCTCACATTAATAACAGTATCTCATCCTGTACACTCTGCTATCTAAGACTACAGGACAGGCCTTATTTGATTCTTATGTGTAAAATTAGCATATGAGATGACAGTTTATTGGAAAAAGAGTAGTTAGGATGAGCTAGCAAGCAAGCTGGTTGGGTTGATACTTGAGGGCCACTCAAGCCTAGCTATTACTTTTCCAGAATTTTTCAGAAATCTACTAATAGATTTTATATTCTTCTGCTTCTTTTTGAAGAAAAACTTTTGAGTTGCCCAGAAAAAAAAAATTGATTTAATTTGGAAAAGGGATTTTTTGATGGCACATATCTTTTTGGAAGGCATGTACTTAGAGGGAAGTAGATGACTAAGGGAAACCTGCACACAGCTTACAGGAAGGAAATGGGGTAGGCGTCACCCTCACATACTCTACAGGCGGCCATTAGGACTCAGTTGGGTTTCTTTTCTCTCAACAACATGCTCCAACCTTACCATGTTTTCCTCTACATCTGGGTACATCTCCCCTACCCTTGGTTGTTGAGGTTCTTACTTCACTGTATACAGTTACAGACTCTCCCTCAGTGAGAGAAAACGAAAGTGCACCTCTGTGGTTTGGGTATTCCCCTCTGCAGAGGGGATACCTGCTTCCTGCCAAGTCAAGCAACTACTATGGTTAGTGCACTTTTGAAACAGGAAAATGAAATATTTAATGGCCTAGTGATTTAAGCACTCATCTGAGAGGTTGGAGTTTCAAGTTTGAGTCCCTGCTTTAAATCAGACAAGGAATTTGAACCAGTCTTGTCTCCATTGAAGACAAACCCAGTCAAGTTGAAGTGGTTTGAGGAATGTTTCCCTTTCATGAATGGTGCCCGAATCCCACTATGATCCTAATCATCCATCTCAAGAAATTCTTTTGGGGAAAAAAGGAAAATGAAAAAAAATTTTAAAGGCTCAACTGGAGTATTGACCTTTGAGATTATCTTTGATTGACTTGAAATGCAGAGCAAAAAGTATGCAAAGAGGCATGCATAGAGGGTGATGCCTCCAACATACCCTGAAAGTTCAAGCAGCAGCAGCAGCAGCTGTTCTAGTGTCACCTTTTTTCAAAATGCCCTCGAGCTGATTTGCCCTTTGTCAGCAGGCAGGCAAGATTTTTCTAGAAAAGCAGTTAGTGCACCGGGAACCTTAGTCTCACTCAGGCCAGAAGCTGCCCAGCGGAATTGCCCATAAAATCATAAAACAGACCAGATTTTCATCAGTGAATTGGCTGCTCTGTTTAACCCCACCACAGCAGCATGACAGAAAATTAAAATTATTATTTAGCGAAGGGTAAAAATTCCCATCAAGAGGATCTAATAAACAATCTACACACGTGTAATAGAAGTACCAGCTGCCAAAAAATTGATTCTTCCCGGATGAATCACTTCAACAGCACAAAGTAATTTCAGTTATTTCTAGATAAATAATCTTTAAGCACAGGGGAGCAATGACAAATGGGAGGTGGCTGCACAGCCTGTTCTATCTGAGTGTGGCGTGGGATGACTCTGCTTTTTCACATTCTTGCAGTCAATTAATTTTGAATCACAAGAGAGGGGACGTTCAGCATCCAGCACGTATGGAGCAAAACCCAGTCTCAAGGAATACAAAATGCAATCACACCAACGAAGCAAGTGAAACACAAAGCGAACAGCATCCACAACAAGCATTAGCACAAACTGGAGTGCCACAGTAAGCAGCAAGTACCAGGCTCCTTCTCACCTGTGGAGCTGAGCAGAGAGCCTCCTAGTCAAGGCTCCATGCCATGACTCAGGAGATCTTTTTTCTTTTTTCACTGCACACTTCCTCATGTGACAGGATTGCTTTTTTTCCGCATCCTGTTTCTGATGAAGGAACCGTGCCGACTTTTCACATCTTAAACTCAGTTTCCAGGAGCAGAAGGGATAGATGAGCAAGCACACAAAAGAAATGCAGGTAATGGTACTAAGATCCAGAATTATTCATCACTCTCCACAGACAATTTTACAACACAGGACACCCTTCTGCTCACCTACAGCCACACACCAATGTGACGTCGTGCTGCCAGGCACTACATGAAAGCAAGCCCTGAACTCTCCATAGAGAGGCACCGAGACCTCCATCACACTTTCGCAGCTGATATAAACTGTGACATCAACACAAGAGCACCACAGCACTTGGAGCCTGGTTTTGAAGACATGAGGATCACTGGGGAGCAGCCTCAGCAACGCACATCCTGCTACCTCGGCTTGGGCTGCTCAAATGCTGCTCAGAAGAAAAGCAAACACCTGCACAGTGGTGACAGGTCCTTCTTCCCACTAATTAAACAGAGACCACAAAAGTGGGATGCTCTCAGGATACAGACATCCTTTCAGCACTCTGCAGCTGACAAAGGTTCAAAGCTTATCTAATATCCTGTATTTGCAAACAGATTCTCCCAAAGAGCTTTTATTGCAGGCAAAGTGTGTAACAAAGTGAAATGAGGGGAAAAAAAAAGTAATTATATATACATACATATATATTTATGGTAAAAACAATACAAGTAGAAAACAGGTCTGCAAGATTTCCATAAAAAAAAGTTAAATAATTTTTAAAAATAAGGTCCAGAAACTATAAAGCACTCTGCTAAACCCAAAATTAGTGCCACCAACACACGATGCTCAGTTCCAACTATTGTAAAAGCTGGTTTTAAAGTCACTAACACTGTGTTTGGTGTTACAAGATGTAGTCAGAAACTTCTAGCACAGGACATTATTTAGCATTTAATAATATGAATGGGATTTAGTTGAGATATTCTAGCCATCTAGTGATGACCTCAGTATGCTTTATTGAACAATTAACACCTTAACTGTAACATAGGAGCCTCCATTGAAATAATTTTCTTTACAGCAATCCCAACCCTTAACTGGTAGCCTCCAATAGTCCAATAGCTGACAAATTCTTCTGTATTTTACTAATAGTTAATGTTTACATGCCAAAAAGTGGAATTTGTGCTGTAAAGGTAGGCTCAGCTGCCAATTTCAGTTCACAAAAGAACTGTTTAATAATACCCTCCAGTAAGCAATCATAATTGATGCTAGTATTTTAAAATTAACTTTTCCTTTCAGAAATGTGATACTATGAAATGATTAATACAGTAATTGGAAGTTATTCTGCATTTCATAACACATTATTGAAAGTGTACATGGCCATTTGATTTAAGTAACGTATCCTAAATTTTTCCTCTATCTCTGTTAAATATACCATTAAAATACAAAAAAAGGGAAAAAAGCTAGAGTTCAGTTGAAGCTTCAGGTCACACTATAATATGCACCATGTAGCCTTTCCCTGCTTGTATGCATGTAATCCCCTAGCAAATACTGTTCTCTTGTATTTCCTAAAGCTTTCAGTACCTCTTACACACAAACAAAGCAAGCACACGTTTCCTGTGCACCCTGCAAGTACCTTGCTGTCAAGGGCTAGGGGGCTGGGCCAGCCACTAGATGAGTGACAGATGCTCTCTATTAACTCCTCTCCCTTCCCAAAGGGGAAGAGAAAGGGTACAAGGGAGAGAGACTTATGGGTTGGAAAAGAAAACTAAACCAGCTTTAGTGAAAATAATAATAATGAAATATATATAAAAATATATACAAAACCAATATTGGACCAAAGCCCCCATGGCAATTATGTCACTGTCACCACTGAGGCTGTGAGGCAGCCACCAGGGAAGTCTCAGACTGGGCTCAGCAGTTGAGGGGAACCAGATTCAGCAGCTGGGTTCTGGAACACACAGATCAGGATTGAAGGCAGAATGGACAGAGTCATCCTCAAATGCCAGCCACTGAAGAAAAGAACCTGGCCCTCATGATCCCTCAGCTTTATACTGAATATGACATATGTGGGATGGAATACCTCGCTGGACAGTTTAGGGCCACCTGTCCTGGCCGCTCCTCCCTGCAGGTGTGGCTTTGCACCCCCAACATGGCACACAAGATCTAGCAGTGACCTTGGTCTGTACAGGAGCAAGTATGAGCCTTTCTGCACAGCAGTGCTTGGTAGTAACTGTAGACATCAAGCGTTAACTCTGCTAGAAACAGACACTGTCTGCGAAAACATGCCATTAGCTTCAGAAAGTTCAGTTACTTAGAAGAGACTGAGATGAGAAGCAAAACCACTGAACAGAATTAGTGCTGTTCTAACTCAAACCAGGACATAGGCACAGGCAGCACAATGTTGTAACATGACTGTACTTATTTCAATAAGCCAAAGGTTGGTTACAGAATCCAATCCCATGGATTTGGTGCTAAAGCTGTTCGGAATGCTACCTCTGTCACTGCAGGCACTGAGGGAAGGTGCTGGATGCAGCTCTCCAGCTCCCCCAGCAGCCAGCCAGCCCAGGAACCTGCCATCAGCCTGCAGCCATCCAACAACAGTCTGTGCCGACAAGGGAAATTAGAACTTCTTTTCAAGAGGGCTCAAGACAACCCACTACTGTCCTGCTCATCTCCTGCTTTCAGAAAATAAAACAAGCTGGCAAAACAATCAAAAATACAGACAACAAAACACCTTCATTCAGATCCTCATCCCTGGCACTGTTACCATAGGGTTCACCCTGTTCAAAGCTACCCCCAAAAAGATCTTTCCACAAAGTTTCCTGTACTGCTGCTTTCTGTTTTGTCAAGAAAAGTCATCAAGAGGGCCAATTCAGCCCATGTGGCCTCAAAGGCTTGGTCAGGGATGACAAAAGCCACACACCTCTGGGAAGGTTGGAAATTTTGGTAAGAAGCTTCATTCACTGAAACATTTCTTCTCCCTTGTGTAACTTAGGACAACCAACACGGCGCTGGACAACTGGAGGGAAAATTACTTCCATTCACATGCACTGCACAGCATTAAAAATGTAAAGAAAAGCTTTAAGGTTTATTTAAATTTTAACCTTAAGAAAATCATGTTCCTAATAACATCTTCTGCCTTGCTTGGCTGCTACCTGGCAATAGGGATACAGAATAAAAGAATTTCACACAAATGAATGTCCCAGAAGTCAGTCAAGTTAGAAAACAGGATCACTGATGTTCCAAAAGCCATACCAACCAGACGGCTCCTCTAAACGCGCCCTCGAGCCCAGGGCAGAGCTCGTCACAACCCAGAGCCAACAGCCTGGCTCTAACCCTGTATCCACACAGAAGATGCTTGCACCAGAGAGCCAAAGCTACCAACTTTAACTTGAATCCACGCCCCCCCCCCCAAAAAAAAAATTAATAAAAAGGAAAAAAAGAGGAGAGGGGAAGTTGCTTGCAGGACTGGGGCCAAACAGGTGGCTATTTGGTGTGTTTATTGGCAGTTTTGCAGACCCAACACAGATGAAAAAGCCAGACTTTGCTCTCCCCTTCCAAACCTGAGGCATACGGAGAAGGAAAACGTTCGCTGTGGTTACATGCTCAGTGCTCTTTTCATCACAAGAAGCCACGAACGTCTAAGACTTCCTCTTTTGGCAGCACTATATTACTTTAAAAATAGGCAGAAAAAACAAGTTGCGTGGATTTTTCTCAAAAGGCTACTTAGGTGTCTGCTGTTTCCTCATCTTCCATAGCATCTACATGGTTATATTGCTTCCAGGCCTTTAAATTACATTTTTTGAGAACAGCTCCTAGTTGCTTCCCGGGCCCCACTTCGTACGTGTAAGGAAATTCTGTTCCTTGCTTTCTTTCGTACACAGAATGCATGGTCTGTTCCCACAAAACAGGTGAAACCACCTGCTTCACTAACAGCTTCTGAATGTGCTTTGAGTGCATGTACTTTTTGCCATCAACATTGGAATAGACACAGACCAGTGGTTTTTGAATGTCAATCGATTTTAGGACTTCAGCCAATGGCTCTACAGCTGGTTCCATAAGTCTGGTATGAAAAGCCCCACTGACTGGAAGCATTTTTGTACGTGTAAAATGATATTTTCGGGCATTCTCCTGCAAAAACTCCAAAGCCTATAAAAAAGAGAGAGAAGTGAGAGTCTTGCATGACAAAGGTTTACTCAGTCACCCCACCAGAACCACCTCATCCGACTTAATGTGACAAAGGGACTCCTTTCCCTACCCAATAACTGAGCACACGCTGGGAAAGACACTCCACAGATCAAATACTTTTGTTTGGACAAACTATGGGCCTATGTAACTTCCACAAAGAAGTGCTAAGTAAAAGTTTTTTAAAAATGCAATGTTAAAGTCAACTACAGGGATAGTTACTCTGAAGCAGTACCTGTAAGTGTCCTGCAATGACTCTGCTGTCTGGAAACAAATAGTTTGAAATTTCACAAACGGGTTTTTCTATACCCAGCGATTCACAGTGTTTACGGGCTTCCAAGCAGGCAAATTTGTAATTTGCCTCTCGCTGACCAATAACCGACAGCATTCCGCTGGGGACAGCTTCCGACGCCCTTTGCATGGCTTCGGCACGCACTTTCACCGCGTACAGCGCTACAGAGAGAAACAAGAGATTCTCGGTGAATATGAGCGCGAAAGGCGCCTCGCATCTGCACACAAGAAAGGGCGGCTGTCTGCTCTCGTGAAACGTCAATGCTTTTAATGCTGTATTATATGTATTAAAGTGAACAGTGGAAGTATAAAGTAAAATTTATCCTCTGATAAAAAAAAAATAAAAGCGAGAGGGACACAGTGGCAACAGGTTATGTTTTGGGAAAAGCACAGGGCGGGGGAATCCTACTAGGGGGTTCAGCACGTTCCCCGGGCACCTTCGGCAAAGCCCAGGGCTCCAGCGAAGACCAGCGCCGCGAACTCGCCCACGCTGTACCCCGCCGCCGCCACGCAGCTCTCCACCACCTGCATGGAGACAGACCCGAGGCCACACATCAGCCGGCTCCCGTCGGGGAGGCCCCAAACGCCCCGTCTTGTTCCCCAGCGGCCGCCGAGGCCTTGCGGGAGACGCCGAGGCCCATGCAGGGGCCGCCCGGCCAGGCCTCACCCCGAGGCGCGGCCCGGCCTCACCCCGCGGCGGACGCGCAGGCCTGGCCCGGCGCCGCCTGGCCTTCCCCCCACCGCGGCGCGCCCCTCACTTTAGGCCGCTGGTNTGGCCGCCGCCCGGCCGCCTGCGCCGCCGCCGCGCCCTGCGTTGCCACGGGAACCGGGGGGCCTTCGCTGACAACCGCCTCCCCCCGCGCTGGGCTCCGGGAGGGCGGGAGAGGGAACGGAAGGGAGGTCGGCCAGGCCCGGCTCTCGCCGCCCTGGGCCCAGACCGCTCCGCTCCTCCCGCCCGGCGCCGGAGGTCCCTCCTCGGGGCGGGCCCGGGCGGCAGGAGGGGCCCGAGAGG